>QFAX02000506.1:25000-30000 GCA_003412495.2 Echium plantagineum
TAGAAGCTAAAAGCCACACTTTAAATGTCTGAAACGTCTGGAAGCCAACAGTCAACAGTCACACTAGTAATAATTCTCATTATTGCGCAGTAATGAGAAGGCTGCTGGTATGGCTGAATTCACACTATATATACAACATCTTCTTCACTATTCAGAACACAACAAAAATCTGAAATACAATTCTACAAAAAGTCTTTTCGTGATAGCTTCATACTCGTCCGCAGTTCGCTTGTGGAGTTTCCAGTGCTTGCGAAAGCTCTACTTGCAGACCATCTTATCCTGGGAATCGAACACCTTGAAGTTTCCTAAGCACCTAAGGGAAGAGGGCGAATTCGGTTTAAGGATATTGTGTTTATCACAAGATTTGGTCTAGAGATTGTAATTTTATGTTTCGTCTCCTTAATTTTATTTGTAAAGTTATCTGTTACTCCTGTATTTTTAGTGTAAGTTCATTACAGCTTAAACCGAATTACTTCCCCGGAGACAGAAACTTTGCAATGACTTCAAACGTGGAGACTACACCCTTTGTTGCTGATGAAAACGTCATCAACCCGTTGGCTCCTACTGTAACAGGATCTGTGACCATAGGTACTATGACTGTTCCCTTTACTACTGATGTGCATACCTCGCCATTTGTAGGACCATCAAGCGGCGGGTCAATTTTCGCTCCAAGAAATGTTCCTGGTTATGTTCCAATCGAGATTACCGGAGGACTTTTTGCATACCATATGAGTATGTTTTGTATTTCTCGGAAATTAAATAGTTAAAAAGTAATTAAAATATATATTTTTTATATTTTTATTATGAAAGTTTACATTTTTAATCATTACTATTGTTATAACAATAATATTTTATGGTTATTTCTATTAAAAACAAGTCATATGAGTATGTTTTGTATTTCTCGGAAACTAAATAGTTAAAAAGTAATTAAAATATATATTTTTTATATTTTTATTATGAAAGTTTACATTTTTAATCATTACTATATATATAACAATAATATTTTATGGTTATTTCATAACAAAATAGTCATTTTGTATTTTTCGGAAACTAAATAGTTAAAAAGTAATTAAAATATATATTTTTTATATTTTTATTATGAAAGTTTACATTTTTAATCATTACTATATATATAACAATAATATTTTATGGTTATTTCATAACAAAATAGTCATTTTGTATTTTTCGGAAATTAAATAGTTAAAAAGTAATTAAAATATATATGTTTTATATTTTTATTATGAAAGTTTACATTTTTAATCATTACTATATATATAACAATAATATTTTATGGTTATTTCATAACAAAATAGTTATTTTGTATTTTTCGGAAATTAAATAGTTAAAAAGTAATTAAATAACAAATATATATGTATATTTTGTAAAATTATTCATTTTCATCATTAATATTCATATAACAATCATATTATATATTTATTTCATAACAAAAGCTTCATATACCTTGCAAACAAAAATTATGCGTCACCAGCTTTTTCAATGTCACATGCTAAAACTTGGGATTTTGCATATTTGTGTACTATAGGGGGTACTAGGTTCCCGAGTTGCCAGGACGATTAGTATGCCAGGCACCCCCTCTGGCTGGCGCAAAATACTGATCAGGTTGCCTAGGGTGGGCGTGGCGTGTTGGAAATAGTGTTTGAATACAAAATTTGTAAGCTTCTATTTTAAATGTGGTCCCACATTGCTCAACTAAATGTGAATCGCTCACCTTATAAAGGAGTTATGAAGTATGAGTAATGTTGTTACTAATTTTATGCCAAAGCCTCCACGCCCGCAGGAACGAGGCTTAACTGAGACTACTATCAGACTTGACACGGGTTGATATATAATACATTAGTCCGGGAGCGGGGCCTTGGGGCCTTGGGGTCTTGGGTGGTCTGGTCTGGTCTGATTTCGGACTACCTTTTTGGCATAACAATCAGAGCTTAAAACGTCTGAAACGTTTAGAAGCTAAAAGCCACACTTTAAATGTCTGAAACGTCTGGAAGCCAACAGTCAACAGTCACACTAGTAATAATTCTCATTATTGCGCAGTAATGAGAAGGCTGCTGGTATGGCTGAATTCACACTATATATACAACATCTTCTTCACTATTCAGAACACAACAAAAATCTGAAATACAATTCTACAAAAAGTCTTTTCGTGATAGCTTCATACTCGTCCGCAGTTCGCTTGTGGAGTTTCCAGTGCTTGCGAAAGCTCTACATGCAGACCATCTTATCCTGGGAATCGAACACCTTGAAGTTTCCTAAGCACCTAAGGGAAGAGGGCGAATTCGGTTTAAGGATATTGTGTTTATCACAAGATTTGGTCTAGAGATTGTAATTTTATGTTTCGTCTCCTTAATTTTATTTGTAAAGTTATCTGTTACTCCTGTATTTTTAGTGTAAGTTCATTACAGCTTAAACCGAATTACTTCCCCGGAGACAGAAACTTTGCAATGACTTCAAACGTGGAGACTACACCCTTTGTTGCTGATGAAAACGTCATCAACCCGTTGGCTCCTACTGTAACAGGATCTGTGACCATAGGTACTATGACTGTTCCCTTTACTACTGATGTGCATACCTCGCCATTTGTAGGACCATCAAGCGGCGGGTCAATTTTCGCTCCAAGAAATGTTCCTGGTTATGTTCCAATCGAGATTACCGGAGGACTTTTTGCATACCATATGAGTATGTTTTGTATTTCTCGGAAATTAAATAGTTAAAAAGTAATTAAAATATATATTTTTTATATTTTTATTATGAAAGTTTACATTTTTAATCATTACTATTGTTATAACAATAATATTTTATGGTTATTTCTATTAAAAACAAGTCATATGAGTATGTTTTGTATTTCTCGGAAACTAAATAGTTAAAAAGTAATTAAAATATATATTTTTTATATTTTTATTATGAAAGTTTACATTTTTAATCATTACTATATATATAACAATAATATTTTATGGTTATTTCATAACAAAATAGTCATTTTGTATTTTTCGGAAACTAAATAGTTAAAAAGTAATTAAAATATATATTTTTTATATTTTTATTATGAAAGTTTACATTTTTAATCATTACTATATATATAACAATAATATTTTATGGTTATTTCATAACAAAATAGTCATTTTGTATTTTTCGGAAATTAAATAGTTAAAAAGTAATTAAAATATATATGTTTTATATTTTTATTATGAAAGTTTACATTTTTAATCATTACTATATATATAACAATAATATTTTATGGTTATTTCATAACAAAATAGTTATTTTGTATTTTTCGGAAATTAAATAGTTAAAAAGTAATTAAATAACAAATATATATGTATATTTTGTAAAATTATTCATTTTTCATCATTAATATTCATATAACAATCATATTATATATTTATTTCATAACAAAAGCTTCATATACCTTGCAAACAAAAATTATGCGTCACCAGCTTTTTCAATGTCACATGCTAAAACTTGGGATTTTGCATATTTGTGTACTATAGGGGGTACTAGGTTCCCGAGTTGCCAGGACGATTAGTATGCCAGGCACCCCCTCTGGCTGGCGCAAAATACTGATCAGGTTGCCTAGGGTGGGCGTGGCGTGTTGGAAATAGTGTTTGAATACAAAATTTGTAAGCTTCTATTTTAAATGTGGTCCCACATTGCTCAACTAAATGTGAATCGCTCACCTTATAAAGGAGTTATGAAGTATGAGTAATGTTGTTACTAATTTTATGCCAAAGCCTCCACGCCCGCAGGAACGAGGCTTAACTGAGACTACTATCAGACTTGACACGGGTTGATATATAATACATTAGTCCGGGAGCGGGGCCTTGGGGCCTTGGGGTCTTGGGTGGTCTGGTCTGGTCTGATTTCGGACTACCTTTTTGGCATAACAATCAGAGCTTAAAACGTCTGAAACGTTTAGAAGCTAAAAGCCACACTTTAAATGTCTGAAACGTCTGGAAGCCAACAGTCAACAGTCACACTAGTAATAATTCTCATTATTGCGCAGTAATGAGAAGGCTGCTGGTATGGCTGAATTCACACTATATATACAACATCTTCTTCACTATTCAGAACACAACAAAAATCTGAAATACAATTCTACAAAAAGTCTTTTCGTGATAGCTTCATACTCGTCCGCAGTTCGCTTGTGGAGTTTCCAGTGCTTGCGAAAGCTCTACTTGCAGACCATCTTATCCTGGGAATCGAACACCTTGAAGTTTCCTAAGCACCTAAGGGAAGAGGGCGAATTCGGTTTAAGGATATTGTGTTTATCACAAGATTTGGTCTAGAGATTGTAATTTTATGTTTCGTCTCCTTAATTTTATTTGTAAAGTTATCTGTTACTCCTGTATTTTTAGTGTAAGTTCATTACAGCTTAAACCGAATTACTTCCCCGGAGACAGAAACTTTGCAATGACTTCAAACGTGGAGACTACACCCTTTGTTGCTGATGAAAACGTCATCAACCCGTTGGCTCCTACTGTAACAGGATCTGTGACCATAGGTACTATGACTGTTCCCTTTACTACTGATGTGCATACCTCGCCATTTGTAGGACCATCAAGCGGCGGGTCAATTTTCGCTCCAAGAAATGTTCCTGGTTATGTTCCAATCGAGATTACCGGAGGACTTTTTGCATACCATATGAGTATGTTTTGTATTTCTCGGAAATTAAATAGTTAAAAAGTAATTAAAATATATATTTTTTATATTTTTATTATGAAAGTTTACATTTTTAATCATTACTATTGTTATAACAATAATATTTTATGGTTATTTCTATTAAAAACAAGTCATATGAGTATGTTTTGTATTTCTCGGAAACTAAATAGTTAAAAAGTAATTAAAATATATATTTTTTATATTTTTATTATGAAAGTTTACATTTTTAATCATTACTATATATATAACAATAATATTTTATGGTTATTTCATAACAAAATAGTCATTTTGTATTTTTCGGAAACTAAATAGTTAAAAAGTAA
>QFAX02000507.1:0-58015 GCA_003412495.2 Echium plantagineum
GTGTTATTCATCAAATAAGTGGCACGAATGTTAAATAAATAATGCACGGATTATCAAAAGTGTTATCAAATTACATATTACACACACAAGACAAGAAAAGACAAAAAAGGACGAAAATGATAACCTTAAAACCCTAAGGAAAAAAGTAAGACGAAATCATCCACGTTTTGTGTTATTCATCAAATAAAGTGGCCTGAATGTAATAATAACATATACACGATTATTAAAAGTGTTATCAATTACATATTACAACACCAAAAGACAAAAAAAAGACAAAAAGGACCGAATATGAGAACCTAAAACCCTAAAGGGAAAAATAAGACGAAATGCCTAACGTTTTGTGTTATTCATCAAATAAAGTCGCACGAATGTTAAATAAATAATGTACGGGATTAGTCAAAAGTGTTATCAATTACATATTAAACAGACCAAAGACAAAAAAGACAAAAAAGGGACGAATATGAGAACCTTAAAACCCTAAAGGAAAAAATAAGACGAAATTCCACGTTTTGTGTTATTCATCAAATAAGTGGCACGAATATTAAATAATAATGCACGGATTATCAAAAGTGTTATCAAATTACATATTACAAAACCAAAGACAAAAAAGACAAAAAGGACGAATATGAGAACCTTAAAACCCTAAAGGAAAAAATAAGACGAAATGCCACGTTTTGTGTTATTCATCAAATAAAGTGGCACGAATGTTAAATAAATAATGTACGGATTATTAAAAGTGTTATCAAATTACATATTACAACACCCAAAGACAAAAAAAGACAAAAAAGGACGAATATGAGAACCTTAAAACCCTAAAGGAAAAAATAAGACGAAATGCCACGTTTTGTGTTATTCATCAAATAAAGTGGCACGAATGTTAAATAAATAATGCACGGATTATCAAAAGTGTTATCAAATTACATATTACAACACCCAAAGACAAAAAAAGACAAAAAAGGACGAATATGAGAACCTTAAAACCCTAAAGGAAAAAATAAGACGAAATGCCACGTTTTGTGTTATTCATCAAATAAAGTGGCACGAATGTTAAATAAATAATGTACGGATTATTAAAAGTGTTATCAAATTACATATTACAACACCCAAAGACAAAAAAAGACAAAAAAGGACGAATATGAGAACCTTAAAACCCTAAAGGAAAAAATAAGACGAAATGCCACGTTTTGTGTTATTCATCAAATAAAGTGGCACGAATGTTAAATAAATAATGCACGGATTATCAAAAGTGTTATCAAATTACATATTACAACACCCAAAGACAAAAAAAGACAAAAAAGGACGAATATGAGAACCTTAAAACCCTAAAGGAAAAAATAAGACGAAATGCTACGTTTTGTGTTATTCATCAAATAAAGTGGCACGAATGTTAAATAAATAATGCACGGATTATCAAAGTGTTATCAAATTACATATTACAACACCCAAAGACAAAAAAAGACAAAAAAGGACGAATATGAGAACCTTAAAACCCTAAAGGAAAAAATAAGACGAAATGCCACGTTTTGTGTTATTCATCAAATAAAGTGGCACGAATGTTAAATAAATAATGTACGGATTATTAAAAGTGTTATCAAATTACATATTACAACACCCAAAGACAAAAAAAGACAAAAAAGGACGAATATGAGAACCTTAAAACCCTAAAGGAAAAAATAAGACGAAATGCTACGTTTTGTGTTATTCATCAAATAAAGTGGCACGAATGTTAAATAAATAATGCACGGATTATCAAAAGTGTTATCAAATTACATATTACAACACCCAAAGACAAAAAAAGACAAAAAAGGACGAATATGAGAACCTTAAAACCCTAAAGGAAAAAATAAGACGAAATGCTACGTTTTGTGTTATTCATCAAATAAAGTGGCACGAATGTTAAATAAATAATGCACGGATTATCAAAAGTGTTATCAAATTACATATTACAACACCCAAAGACAAAAAAAGACAAAAAAGGACGAATATGAGAACCTTAAAACCCTAAAGGAAAAAATAAGACGAAATGCCACGTTTTGTGTTATTCATCAAATAAAGTGGCACGAATGTTAAATAAATAATGTACGGATTATTAAAAGTGTTATCAAATTACATATTACAACACCCAAAGACAAAAAAAGACAAAAAAGGACGAATATGAGAACCTTAAAACCCTAAAGGAAAAAATAAGACGAAATGCTACGTTTTGTGTTATTCATCAAATAAAGTGGCACGAATGTTAAATAAATAATGCACGGATTATCAAAAGTGTTATCAAATTACATATTACAACACCCAAAGACAAAAAAAGACAAAAAAGGACGAATATGAGAACCTTAAAACCCTAAAGGAAAAAATAAGACGAAATTCCACGTTTTGTGTTATTCATCAAATAAAGTGGCACGAATGTTAAATAAATAATGCACGGATTATCAAAAGTGTTATCAAATTACATATTACAACACCAAAAGACAAAAAAAGACAAAAAAGGACGAATATGAGAACCTTAAAACCCTAAAGGAAAAAATAAGACGAAATGCCACGTTTTGTGTTATTCATCAAATAAAGTGGCACGAATGTTAAATAAATAATGCACGGATTATTAAAAGTGTTATCAAATTACATATTACAACACCCAAAGACAAAAAAAGACAAAAAAGGACGAATATGAGAACCTTAAAACCCTAAAGGAAAAAATAAGACGAAATGCTACGTTTTGTGTTATTCATCAAATAAAGTGGCACGAATGTTAAATAAATAATGTACGGATTATTAAAAGTGTTATCAAATTACATATTACAACACCAAAAGACAAAAAAAGACAAAAAAGGACGAATATGAGAACCTTAAAACCCTAAAGGAAAAAATAAGACGAAATGCTACGTTTTGTGTTATTCATCAAATAAAGTGGCACGAATGTTAAATAAATAATGCACGGATTATCAAAAGTGTTATCAAATTACATATTACAACACCCAAAGACAAAAAAAGACAAAAAAGGACGAATATGAGAACCTTAAAACCCTAAAGGAAAAAATAAGACGAAATTCCACGTTTTGTGTTATTCATCAAATAAAGTGGCACGAATGTTAAATAAATAATGCACGGATTATCAAAAGTGTTATCAAATTACATATTACAACACCAAAAGACAAAAAAAGACAAAAAAGGACGAATATGAGAACCTTAAAACCCTAAAGGAAAAAATAAGACGAAATGCCACGTTTTGTGTTATTCATCAAATAAAGTGGCACGAATGTTAAATAAATAATGTACGGATTATTAAAAGTGTTATCAAATTACATATTACAACACCCAAAGACAAAAAAAGACAAAAAAGGACGAATATGAGAACCTTAAAACCCTAAAGGAAAAAATAAGACGAAATGCTACGTTTTGTGTTATTCATCAAATAAAGTGGCACGAATGTTAAATAAATAATGCACGGATTATCAAAAGTGTTATCAAATTACATATTACAACACCCAAAGACAAAAAAAGACAAAAAAGGACGAATATGAGAACCTTAAAACCCTAAAGGAAAAAATAAGACGAAATGCTACGTTTTGTGTTATTCATCAAATAAAGTGGCACGAATGTTAAATAAATAATGCACGGATTATCAAAAGTGTTATCAAATTACATATTACAACACCCAAAGACAAAAAAAGACAAAAAAGGACGAATATGAGAACCTTAAAACCCTAAAGGAAAAAATAAGACGAAATGCCACGTTTTGTGTTATTCATCAAATAAAGTGGCACGAATGTTAAATAAATAATGCACGGATTATTAAAAGTGTTATCAAATTACATATTACAACACCCAAAGACAAAAAAAGACAAAAAAGGACGAATATGAGAACCTTAAAACCCTAAAGGAAAAAATAAGACGAAATGCCACGTTTTGTGTTATTCATCAAATAAAGTGGCACGAATGTTAAATAAATAATGCACGGATTATCAAAAGTGTTATCAAATTACATATTACAACACCCAAAGACAAAAAAAGACAAAAAAGGACGAATATGAGAACCTTAAAACCCTAAAGGAAAAAATAAGACGAAATGCCACGTTTTGTGTTATTCATCAAATAAAGTGGCACGAATGTTAAATAAATAATGTACGGATTATTAAAAGTGTTATCAAATTACATATTACAACACCCAAAGACAAAAAAAGACAAAAAAGGACGAATATGAGAACCTTAAAACCCTAAAGGAAAAAATAAGACGAAATGCCTACGTTTTGTGTTATTCATCAAATAAAGTGGCACGAATGTTAAATAAATAATGCACGGATTATCAAAAGTGTTATCAAATTACATATTACAACACCAAAGACAAAAAAAGACAAAAAAGGACGAATATGAGAACCTTAAAACCCTAAAGGAAAAAATAAGACGAAATGCTACGTTTTGTGTTATTCATCAAATAAAGTGGCACGAATGTTAAATAAATAATGCACGGATTATCAAAAGTGTTATCAAATTACATATTACAACACCCAAAGACAAAAAAAGACAAAAAAGGACGAATATGAGAACCTTAAAACCCTAAAGGAAAAAATAAGACGAAATGCCACGTTTTGTGTTATTCATCAAATAAAGTGGCACGAATGTTAAATAAATAATGTACGGATTATTAAAAGTGTTATCAAATTACATATTACAACACCAAAAGACAAAAAAAGACAAAAAAGGACGAATATGAGAACCTTAAAACCCTAAAGGAAAAAATAAGACGAAATGCCACGTTTTGTGTTATTCATCAAATAAAGTGGCACGAATGTTAAATAAATAATGCACGGATTATTAAAAGTGTTATCAAATTACATATTACAACACCCAAAGACAAAAAAAGACAAAAAAGGACGAATATGAGAACCTTAAAACCCTAAAGGAAAAAATAAGACGAAATGCCACGTTTTGTGTTATTCATCAAATAAAGTGGCACGAATGTTAAATAAATAATGCACGGATTATTAAAAGTGTTATCAAATTACATATTACAACACCCAAAGACAAAAAAAGACAAAAAAGGACGAATATGAGAACCTTAAAACCCTAAAGGAAAAAATAAGACGAAATGCCACGTTTTGTGTTATTCATCAAATAAAGTGGCACGAATGTTAAATAAATAATGTACGGATTATTAAAAGTGTTATCAAATTACATATTACAACACCCAAAGACAAAAAAAGACAAAAAAGGACGAATATGAGAACCTTAAAACCCTAAAGGAAAAAATAAGACGAAATGCCACGTTTTGTGTTATTCATCAAATAAAGTGGCACGAATGTTAAATAAATAATGCACGGATTATCAAAAGTGTTATCAAATTACATATTACAACACCCAAAGACAAAAAAAGACAAAAAAGGACGAATATGAGAACCTTAAAACCCTAAAGGAAAAAATAAGACGAAATGCCTACGTTTTGTGTTATTCATCAAATAAAGTGGCACGAATGTTAAATAAATAATGCACGGATTATCAAAAGTGTTATCAAATTACATATTACAACACCCAAAGACAAAAAAAGACAAAAAAGGACGAATATGAGAACCTTAAAACCCTAAAGGAAAAAATAAGACGAAATTCCACGTTTTGTGTTATTCATCAAATAAAGTGGCACGAATGTTAAATAAATAATGCACGGATTATCAAAAGTGTTATCAAATTACATATTACAACACCAAAAGACAAAAAAAGACAAAAAAGGACGAATATGAGAACCTTAAAACCCTAAAGGAAAAAATAAGACGAAATGCCACGTTTTGTGTTATTCATCAAATAAAGTGGCACGAATGTTAAATAAATAATGTACGGATTATTAAAAGTGTTATCAAATTACATATTACAACACCCAAAGACAAAAAAAGACAAAAAAGGACGAATATGAGAACCTTAAAACCCTAAAGGAAAAAATAAGACGAAATGCTACGTTTTGTGTTATTCATCAAATAAAGTGGCACGAATGTTAAATAAATAATGCACGGATTATCAAAAGTGTTATCAAATTACATATTACAACACCAAAGACAAAAAAAGACAAAAAAGGACGAATATGAGAACCTTAAAACCCTAAAGGAAAAAATAAGACGAAATGCTACGTTTTGTGTTATTCATCAAATAAAGTGGCACGAATGTTAAATAAATAATGCACGGATTATCAAAAGTGTTATCAAATTACATATTACAACACCCAAAGACAAAAAAAGACAAAAAAGGACGAATATGAGAACCTTAAAACCCTAAAGGAAAAAATAAGACGAAATGCCACGTTTTGTGTTATTCATCAAATAAAGTGGCACGAATGTTAAATAAATAATGTACGGATTATTAAAAGTGTTATCAAATTACATATTACAACACCCAAAGACAAAAAAGACAAAAAAGGACGAATATGAGAACCTTAAAACCCTAAAGGAAAAAATAAGACGAAATTCCACGTTTTGTGTTATTCATCAAATAAAGTGGCACGAATATTAAATAAATAATGCACGGATTATCAAAAGTGTTATCAAATTACATATTACAACACCAAAAGACAAAAAAAGACAAAAAAGGACGAATATGAGAACCTTAAAACCCTAAAGGAAAAAATAAGACGAAATGCCACGTTTTGTGTTATTCATCAAATAAAGTGGCACGAATGTTAAATAAATAATGTACGGATTATTAAAAGTGTTATCAAATTACATATTACAACACCCAAAGACAAAAAAAGACAAAAAAGGACGAATATGAGAACCTTAAAACCCTAAAGGAAAAAATAAGACGAAATGCTACGTTTTGTGTTATTCATCAAATAAAGTGGCACGAATGTTAAATAAATAATGCACGGATTATCAAAAGTGTTATCAAATTACATATTACAAGACCAAAAGACAAAAAAAGACAAAAAAGGACGAATATGAGAACCTTAAAACCCTAAAGGAAAAAATAAGACGAAATGCTACGTTTTGTGTTATTCATCAAATAAAGTGGCACGAATGTTAAATAAATAATGCACGGATTATCAAAAGTGTTATCAAATTACATATTACAACACCCAAAGACAAAAAAAGACAAAAAAGGACGAATATGAGAACCTTAAAACCCTAAAGGAAAAAATAAGACGAAATGCCACGTTTTGTGTTATTCATCAAATAAAGTGGCACGAATATTAAATAAATAATGTACGGATTATTAAAAGTGTTATCAAATTACATATTACAACACCCAAAGACAAAAAAAGACAAAAAAGGATGAATATGAGAACCTTAAAACCCTAAAGGAAAAAATAAGACGAAATGCCACGTTTTGTGTTATTCATCAAATAAAGTGGCACGAATGTTAAATAAATAATGCACGGATTATCAAAAGTGTTATCAAATTACATATTACAACACCCAAAGACAAAAAAAGACAAAAAAGGACGAATATGAGAACCTTAAAACCCTAAAGGAAAAAATAAGACGAAATTCCACGTTTTGTGTTATTCATCAAATAAAGTGGCACGAATGTTAAATAAATAATGTACGGATTATTAAAAGTGTTATCAAATTACATATTACAACACCAAAAGACAAAAAAAGACAAAAAAGGACGAATATGAGAACCTTAAAACCCTAAAGGAAAAAATAAGACGAAATGCCACGTTTTGTGTTATTTATCAAATAAAGTGGCACGAATGTTAAATAAATAATGCACGGATTATCAAAAGTGTTATCAAATTACATATTACAACACCCAAAGACAAAAAAAGACAAAAAATGACGAATATAAGAACCTTAAAACCCTAAAGGAAAAAATAAGACGAAATGCTACGTTTTGTGTTATTCATCAAATAAAGTGGCACGAATGTTAAATAAATAATGTAAGGATTATTAAAAGTGTTATCAAATTACATATTACAACACCCAAAGACAAAAAAAGACAAAAAAGGACGAATATGAGAACCTTAAAACCCTAAAGGAAAAAATAAGACGAAATGCTACGTTTTGTGTTATTCATCAAATAAAGTAGCACGAATGTTAAATAAATAATGCACGGATTATCAAAGTGTTATCAAATTACATATTACAACACCCAAAGACAAAAAAAGACAAAAAAGGACGAATATGAGAACCTTAAAACCCTAAAGGAAAAAATAAGACGAAATTCCACGTTTTGTGTTATTCATCAAATAAAGTGGCACGAATATTAAATAAATAATGCACGGATTATCAAAAGTGTTATCAAATTACATATTACAAGACCCAAAGACAAAACAAGACAAAAAAGGACGAATATGAGAACCTTAAAACCCTAAAGGAAAAAATAAGACGAAATGCCACGTTTTGTGTTATTCATCAAATAAAGTGGCACGAATGTTAAATAAATAATGTACGGATTATTAAAAGTGTTATCAAATTACATATTACAACACCCAAAGACAAAAAAAGACAAAAAAGGACGAATATGAGAACCTTAAAACCCTAAAGGAAAAAATAAGACGAAATGCCACGTTTTGTGTTATTCATCAAATAAAGTGGCACGAATGTTAAATAAATAATGTACGGATTATTAAAAGTGTTATCAAATTACATCATCAAATAAAGTGGCACGAATGTTTAATAAATAATGTACGGATTATTAAAAGTGTTATCAAATTACATATTACAACACCCAAAGACAAAAAAAGACAAAAAAATACGAATATGAGAACCTTAAAAACCTAAAGGAAAAAATAAGACGAAATGCCTCGTTTTGTGTTATTCATCAAATAAAGTGGCACGGATGTTAAATAAATAATGTACGGATTATTAAAAGTGTTATCAAATTACATATTACAATACCCAAAGACAAAAAAAGACCAAAAAGGACGAATATGAGAACCTTAAAACCCTAAACGAAAAAATAAGACAAAATGCTACGTTTTGTGTTATTCATCAAATAAAGTGGCACGAATGTTAAATAAATAATGTACGGATTATTAAAAGTGTTATCAAATTATCAAATTACAGCAGGTTGAGAGCCCTCCGATGGTGCAGCTCCGCTAGTTAGATCCATGTACTATCGCCGGGCAACAACGATCGCAGCCGCCTGCAAAAGCTTCCTGGGCAGATGAGGTAGAGGAGTTGGAAAAGCAAGAGGCCAAGAACAAACGTATGGCTATTGAGCACTCCTTTCAACTGGTGCGCTCTCCGCACGAGGGCTATTATAAAAACAGGCTTATTCTCAATATTCCGGGTTTCCAAGAAATGTCGCTCCAACAACAACAAGAGACTGCAGCTACCACTATGGCCGATTTCTACCAATGGAAAGTTACCTCCGCCCTTGAGGAGGACTTACAGAAGGATATTGTGCTACGCGACGCGCCAGATTCTGAGAAAGGCTGGCAAGTTGTAACCCACAAAAAGAAAAGAAGTCCTAGCTTAAAAGCTACACCTCCCGAGGACCGGCAAAGAATCAAAGCATCTCTCGATCCAGACTATGACGTAGATCGATTACAGGCTCGTATTCAACAGATGAAAAGAGCCTCGCCTCCAAAATGACAGCTTCAGGCTGAACTTTGAGTTCTCAGAGGGCATAATTTGCCCTCCCCTAGCTGCTACTCCTTCTCCGTAATTTTCATTATGCGTTTCCTTTTTTATTGTGTATGGGATGTTGACCCGTACCTTCTTATGTATTGGGCTTCGGCTCTAAACTCTTGATGCTTTTTAATATAAATCAAAGCCTGGGGGCTTTCACTTAAAAAAAAAAAAAAATTACATATTACAACACCCAAAGACAAAAAAAAGACAAAAAATACGAATATGAGAACCTTAAAAACCTAAAGGAAAAAATAAGACGAAATGCCTCGTTTTGTGTTATTCATCAAATAAAGTGGCACGGATGTTAAATAAATAATGTACGGATTATTAAAAGTGTTATCAAGTTACATATTACAATACCCAAAGACATCAAATTACATATTACAACACCCAAAGACATGTACAAGAGACAAAAATGCTCTCCAAAGGCGATTTCCAGATCTAGCCGTACCACCATCTTGCCACCTTCTCCGGCAGCTCCATGGCCGGATCTAGCCCACCCAGCCTGTCCCATCATCAAGAAGGGACGGAGAACCACCTTCTCCCCACTGGAGAGGGGTTGAAAAACCTACAAACACCACCACATTCGATTGACAAAACCCTGCACACGTCACTTCCACCTAACAATTCCGTACCACACCCTTTGCCCGACCAAACCCAGCAGCCATCCTACGCCACCATGGTCAATTCCAGAGGTCAAACGGAGTTCCCTCTACACGACTGTACGGTGGAGAAGCTGAAACCGATCTCATCCTTTGAAGGCAAACCAGCTGTTCTCTTTACAGTGGAGGACAAAGAGCAGTATCTGGAACAAATGGACTATGTTCTGGTTGGTAAGTTCATGAATGGTAGGCCTGCTCTTAGCTATATTAAGGAATTCTTTATTGGTTTAAAGCTCAAAGGGGACTATAACATCTCCTTATTTGATGCCAAACATATTATTGTTGAGTGCAAGCTCCTAGAAGACCGGAACAAGCTATGGATTAAGCAACAATGGTTTATCAGAAATTATTTGTTGAGAATGTTTATATGGACCCCGGAATTTGATCCTAAAGTGGAATCTCCTATTGTCCCTGCCTGGATTCACTTCCCAGGTCTAAAAGTTTTTCTGTACCAAGAGGATGCTCTAGCATCCATTGCTAATGCTATTTGGGAAGCCTGTTCGATTTAGCTCACACAATATTAATCGTGTCAAACTGGGCAAGGCCTCTATGCTAGTTGAACTGGATTTAACTAAGCCTATAGTTGATAAGACAAGAATTCAGTTTGTCGATGCCAAGGATCCCACCAAAACACATGGCTATTGGCAAGAAGTGCAGTATAATGATCTGCCAAAATACTTCTCTATATGTCAGCATCATGCCTGTGTATGCACTACCCAGGAGCCTCCTATTACAGCTCACCCTGCTCCAGCTGAGCCAGAGGAGGAACGTCTTATTGAAGATCAAGCTGTGCCCTCCAAGGAACTGGTGCTAGCACCCACCATCTTTGAGAAGCCTCACTCCCAAGTGTTAAGAACCAGCCCCTACCCTCGAGGCAAAAATATCTCCTTTTTGGCTCCCAAAAAAGTGTGGGTAGGGAAAACCAAACAGGGGAGCAGCATGAGTACCTCAAACAGGTTCGAACTTTTATCACCAGGGGGAATTATGAACTCTACTCTCTCTAATCTTGCCATCCCTGGTGGAAAAGGCAAAGAAATTGCAAGGAATGATGTCATTGAGATTGACACTGTGGACCACACCACACCTGGTACCTGGGCTGCTATGCACATGGAAGATTTGGATGATTTACAACACCCTATTGAGAACACCAAGGAGTTGTCATTTTTTGATGATTAAACTCATATGCTGGAACCTGCGTGGAATTGGAAATGTTTCTACGTGCAGGAGACTCAAGAACTTGGTTAGAACACATAAACTCAATATGTTGGCCATTCAAGAACCATTGGTTAATCATTCTCAGATTTTGCATTTTAGAAATAAGCTTAAATTTGATCATTGTACTCATAATACAAATGGCAAAATTTGGCTTTTCTGGAACAATCTTTAGACTATTACTATTATTGAAAATAATCATCAATTTCTTCATTGCTCAGTTTTACATCCTGACTATGAAGATACTATGTTTATTACATTTGTCTATGCCTCTTGTAACTCTACTACAAGGAAACTACTATGGGATGCTCTTTGTAGACTGTCCTCCTCCTCTCCACTTTGGATGGTGTGTGGTGACTTCAATGCCATCACATCTTGCACTGAACAACAGGGAGCACTCTCATTCAACTCCAGCTCCATGAAGGACTTCAACAACTGCATCAACAACTCACAGCTTCATGATGCAGGCTATATAGGATCCAGATTTACAAGAACCAATGGGAAGGTCTACTCTAGGCTTGATAGACTACTATGTGACCAAGACTGACTGGATTGGTTCACTCAATTGTCAGTCAGGCATCTTGCCAAGACCTGCTCATATCACTGCCCATTATTGATCACTGGAATGACAAAGAAGAATATTATCAGAAGACCCTTTAAGTTTATGAATGTTTGGCTCAAACATGACACTATTGAAGAGGTTGTTACCAACTCATGGAAACAACAGATTGAAGGAGAACCTATGTTTGTTTTGATGGCCAAACTTAAAGCTTTAAAAATTGTACTCAAAAAGTGGAATTTTGAAGTTTTTGGAAATGTCTTCTCTGAGGTAGAAACTGCAGAGGACCATGTATTGTTCTGTGAGGAGGCACTTCTCAACAACTGCACAGCTACAAATAAAGATGCCCTGCAAAAAGCACAAGAAGATTACATCAATAAAGTCTCAATTCAGGAGGACTTTCTGGCTCAGAAGGCAGGGATTTTTGGATGGAAGAAGGAGATAGATCTACCAAGTTTTTTCATTCTTACATCAAAAAAAGAAATAGAAGAAAACAAATTCAAGGGATTCTAGATGATGGGAAATGGCTTGATACTAAATCTGATATTGCTGATAGTGCCACAAAGTTTTTCCAGAATGGTTTCACAGAGCATTCTAAGAACTTCCATGAAGATCAGATGATGAATATCCTACCTCACATGGTAACAGATGTACATAATAAAATGCTCATTGAAGTACCTACCATGGAGGAAGTCAAGGAGGTTGTCTTCTCTTTGAATAAAACAGCATGGCAGGAGCTGATGGCTTCAATGGAGCCTTTTTCCAACATTTTTGGAGTACAATCAACCATAATATTCATATGGCAGTTTGCTCATTCATGGCAGGAAATGATATGCCTAGAGGCATGAAGGCTACTATCATATCTCTCATACCAAAATGTGATGGCCCTGTATCTTGGAGCCAATACAGACCAATCAGCCTGTGTACATTTGCCAACAAAATTATCTCAAAAATTCTCAGCACAAGGCTTGCTATCATTCTTCCAGATATCATTTCAGATTTCCAATCTGGATTTGTTAGGGGAAGACTTATCAACGACAACATTCTCTTAGCACAGGAGATGACTCACCATCTCCACCTGCCAAGCAAGGGAGGTAATGTTATGCTCAAATTGGATATGTCAAAGGCATTTGACAAGATCTCCTGGGATTTTCTTACCTCTGTCTTGAAGAGATTTGGATTTTCCTGTACCATTGTGGAAAGATTTGTGTCCTGCATTCAAAACAATTGGTTTTCTGTCAACATTAATGGAGAGGCCAATGGCTTCTTTCAGTCATCACAGGGGCTAAGACAGGGTGACCCTTTGTCACCTGGTCTTTTTATACTGGCAGAAGATTACCTCCTTAGGGGTCTGCAGATATTGATGAATGATAATCCAGAGCTTGCATTCCATACAAAAAGTAAAATGATGATTCCCTGTCTTGCCTTTGCAGATGACTGCATCATTTTTTGCAATGGCAGGGTCTCATCTCTCAACACTATCATGTCATTTATTGATCTTTACCAGCAAGTCTCTGGCCAGGTGCTCAATAGACAGAAAAGCTCTTGCATACTCAGCCACAAGATCTCTGATTGTAGAGCCAAAGCAATACTAGAGGCTACCAACTTTACCAGGGAGAAACTCCCATTTATGTACCTTGGGGTACCTATTTACAAGGGTAGAAAGCAAACAACAATCTTTGAGCATCTTATAGAGAATATAAAAGATAAAATTGCATCATGGGACCATAGACAACTTTCCTTTGGAGGGAAGATCATTCTCACTCAAAGTGTCCTCAATGTGATGCCAATTTATTACCTCCACATCCATAAATTGCCACAAGGGATTAGAGACAAGATTGAGAAGCTGCTGAATAAACACCTCTGGGGAGATAGTGCACACTGGTGCAGCTGGAAAACGTTTTGCGCACCTTATGAGGAAGGTGGACTCAACATAAGGCAATTGGATGATCTTTATACAACAGCTATGATCAAAGCCTGGTTTCGACTCAGAGAAGGAAAAAGTATCTGGAGCAGATTTATGCTACAGAGATACTGCAGGCTTCAGCACCCTACATTAGCCAAAGTGCATCCAAACCATTCAAGGCTTTGGAAGAATATGGTTGAGGTCAGAAGCATAGCTGAGACATACATTACCTGGTGCATTGGCACAGGACATTGCTATTTTTGGCAAGACTCCTGGCTTTCTTCTGGCCCACTGAACCCATCTTCTAATAGCAAGACATTAGTGAAAGATTTTTGGGCTAATGGGGAGTGGATGTGGTATAAACTCTCACCCATTTTATCCCAGGATCAAATACAAGAACTTGCTTTTATCAGTATCTCTGAGCATACTGACCAGATTATGTGGAAAGCATCAACTGACAGTCAATTCTCATTCAAGAACACTTGGAACTCAATCAGGGAACACCACAGCAAATCTGAGATCCATTCAAGAATATGGCACAATTCCATTCCCAAAAAGATGTCATTCCTTACCTGGAGACTTTTATCCAAGAGACTTCCAGTGGATAGTACACTTCAAACAACAGGAATTAGTCTTGCTTCGAGATGCTTATGCTGCAATCAAAGGGAGACCTACCACCATATCTTCATCAGCAACATTATCTCTCAGAAAATCTGGCAACATTACTCACATCTCTTTGGCATTGAATTTTAAGATTCACTTTAGCCCTATAGATATCCTGCACAAGTGGAAGGGAGGGAAAGATCAGATTATCATTATGGTGCCTATCATCATTTTTTGGTGCCTTTGGGAAGCAAGAAACAAAGCTAAACATGAACAAAGAAAGTATGGCTATCCTTCTATTGACAACAGAATCAAGCAACAATTGTCTCTTCTCTGTAGGGCTCACACTTTCACAGCTTCTCAGTGGGGAGCTCATCAAGATGCAGCTACCTTCCTTCATCTTCCTTTCAGGAAGCCCTCCCCAAAGCCACCCAAAATACTGAAATGGAGCAAGCCTAAATCAGGAAGGATCAAAGTCAATGTTGATGGCCCCTTCAAAAACAACACGGCAGCCATTGGAGGAATCATAAGGGATGCACAAGGTAACTTGTTGGTAGCTATTGGAAGACATGTCAAGGCAGAGCAAGCATTGCAAGCAGAAGTTCTGGCAGCCTATCATATTATTCAGTGGTGCTATGCCAAGGAATGGACAAATTTGGAGGTGGAAACAGATTCATTACATCTCACCAATATGATCAAGAGGAAAGATGGGCATTGGAAAATCAGGAGCACTGTGCTCAGGATCTCGGAGCTTCTTCATTCATCCAGATCAACTATTTCTCACATCAATCGAGAGCAAAACCAAGCAGCAGATTTTGTTGCTAAGGAAGCAATCGGATTGAGGAACCCCTTTGTTTGGACGAAAGAGGAAGCACCAAGGAAGCTCACAGGCATCTTAAATCTGGAGAAGATGGAGGTGCCATATGTCAAAAGGGCTCCAGACTGACCTAATTCTCAATTAGCAATTTTGTGTATATATTCGGATTTTGATTTTATTTCGGGCAAATTAGAGCGTGTTCTGATTTGCCCCAGACTCCTTCTTTTAACACGCAATGCCGATTTAATACAATACCCAAAGACAAAAAAAGACCAAAAAGGACGAATATGAGAACCTTAAAACCCTAAACGAAAAAATAAGACAAAATGCCACGTTTTGTGTTATTCATCAAATAAAGTGGCACGAATGTTAAATAAATAATGTACGGATTATTAAAAGTGTTATCAAATTACATATTACAACACCCAAAGACAAAAAAAAGACAAAAAAAATAAGAACATGAGAACCTTAAAAACCTAAAGGAAAAAATAAGACGAAATGCCTCGTTTTGTGTTATTCATCAAATAAAGTGGCACGGATGTTAAGTAAATAATGTACGGATTATTAAAAGTGTTATCAAATTACATATTACAATACCCAAAGACAAAAAAAGACCAAAAAGGACGAATATGAGAACCTTAAAACCCTAAACGAAAAAATAAGACGAAATGCCACGTTTTGTGTTATTCATCAAATAAAGTGGCATGAATGGTAAATAAATAATGTACGGATTATCAAAAGTGTTATCAAATTACATATTATAACACCCAAAGACAAAAAAAGACAAAAAAGGACGAATATGAGAACCTTAAAACCCTAAACGAAAAAATACGACGAAATGCCACGTTTTGTGTTACTCATCAAATAAAGTGGCACGTATGTTAAATAAATAATGCACGGATTATCAGAAGTGTTATCAAATTACATATTACAACACCCAAAGACAAAAAAGGACGAATATGAGAACCTTAAAACCCTAAAGAAAAAATAAGACGAAATGCCACGTTTTGTGTTATTCATCAAATAAAGTGGCACGAATGTTAAATAAATAATATACGGATTATTAAAAGTGTTACCAAATTAAATATCACAACACCCAAAGATAAAAAAAGACAAAAAAGGACAAATATGAGAACCTTAAAACCCTAAACGGAAAAATAAGACGAAATGCCACGTTTTGTGTTATTCATCAAATAAAGTGGCACGAATGTTCAATAAATAATGTACGGATTATTAAAAGTGTTATCAAATTACATATTACAATACCCAAAGACAAAATAAGACCAAAAAGGACGAATATGAGAACCTTAAAACCCTAAACGAAAAAATAAGACGAAATGCCACGTTTTGTGTTATTCATCAAATAAAGTGGCATGAATGGTAAATAAATAATGTACGGATTATCAAAAGTGTTATCAAATTACATATTATAACACCCAAAGACAAAAAAAGACAAAAAAGGACGAATATGAGAACCTTAAAACCCTAAACGAAAAAATACGACGAAATGCCACGTTTTGTGTTACTTATCAAATAAAGTGGCACGTATGTTAAATAAATAATGCACGGATTATCAGAAGTGTTATCAAATTACATATTACAACACCCAAAGACAAAAAAGGACGAATATGAGAACCTTAAAACCCTAAAGGAAAAAATAAGACGAAATGCCACGTTTTGTGTTATTCATCAAATAAAGTGGCACGAATGTTCAATAAATAATGTACGGATTATTAAAAGTGTTATCAAATTACATATTACAACACCCAAAGACAAAAAAAAGACAAAAAAATACGAATATGAGAACCTTAAAAACCTAAAGGAAAAAATAAGACCAAATGCCTCGTTTTGTGTTATTCATCAAATAAAGTGGCACGGATGTTAAATAAATAATGTACGGATTATTAAAAGTGTTATCAAATTACATATTACAATACCCAAAGACAAAAAAAGACCAAAAAGGACGAATATAAGAACCTTAAAACCCTAAAGGAAAAAATAAGAGGAAATGCCACGTTTTGTGTTATTCATCAAATAAAGTGGCACGAATGTTAAATAAATAATATACGGATTATTAAAAGTGTTATCAAATTACATATTACAACATCAAATTACATATTACAACAACAATATGGAAGCCCTAGAGAAAGAAGGCACCCTAGGCGACTCAAAGGCCATAGCCGCCAATTTGTCTTCTTCATCAATTCTTGTGGATTCAAACCGTACAGCCATTAATTAGCAGATTCTGGACAGCAAGAGCAATGCCGACCTACCTAATTCAGCAATAGTCGACTCCCCAATCTGCGCATCTACACCCAAGGTAGCAGCTGCGATTTTGAAGGCTGCAAGTCTCTCGGCTGCCGCGGGCTGCTCCTATGGCCCAATCGTCACAGCTGGTCAGCCCCCAAAGGCTTCATATGCTAGTGTCGTCAAAGCACATCCTCCACAGCCAACAATCGGAAACCATCAAAAATCCGCTTTCGAAGCTTTGAAGTTTGTTGATCCTGCTTCAATTACCCTCAAGCCTACATCTATTCATGAAGGAACTCCATCTATTGTGTTCACTACGACGGAGAAAAACAAATTGGTGGACAGTCTCCGGTGGGTTCTGGTGGGGAAATTCTCTCATGGGCGTCCCCAATTAAAAGTGATTCAAGCGTTCTTCAATAATCTACAGCTTCAAGGTGATGTTCATTGTGCATTGGCAGACTCGAAACATGTATATATTGAATGTTCAAATTATCTGGATTATTATATGCTTTGGTTGCAATTAGTGTGGATCATTCAAGGCTTTCGTATGCGTATGTTTAAGTGGCATTCAGACTTTTCTGCTGTGGTTGAATCGTCCATCGCCCCTGTCTGGATTAAAATTGTTGGACTTGCTTTATATCTGTTTGATGAACAAACTCTTTTGAGTATTGCATCGGCCATAGGGAAGCCAATTAAAGTGGATGTCCGCAACATTAATAGGACTTGTTTGAGTTATGCAAGAGTTTGCGTTGAGCTAGATGTCTCAAAGCCGCTAATCGATGTTCTCCCTATATGTTTTGTCGATGATAGAACTGGGGCTGTAGTGGAAACAGTGAGAGCTCAAGTCTACTATGATGTTGTTCCAAATTATTGCTCGGGTTGTTCACATATTGGGCACTCTGTTGTTAGATGCAAAAGAAATAAGATTCCCGACTCACCATCAAATAGTAAGAACTCTTCTGTCGATAAAGTTAAATGGCTAAGAAATAACAAGACAGTGTGGCAACCTGTTGGTACAAGGGTTACAGGTCAAGCAGCTGGAGTGTCGAATGAGCTCATGAAGGCCGGTGTGTCAAATAATAATGGCAAAGCTGTCATTCCAGTTATGTCGGAGGCCTTGTCCATTCCGAATATAGAGCAAACTGCTGCTGTTTCTTGGCAGGTTAGCAAGGTTTCAGACCAATCTGTTGTAGTGCAGTCGCTACAAGGAGTTGAGCAATATCCTGGGCTTGAGGCAGGGTGTAGCTCGCATGATGCTGTGGGGCAGAGGCCAAACCAGTTTGCTGTGGCGGGACAGGCGTTGGACTCCACTCTGCTGCTGGATCTGTTGCAGGGTTCGGCTGCAGGACAGGGGCAGGACTCCAATCTGCTGCAGGTCTCGGATGGGGGGCTGCTGCAGGAAGACGCTCTGTTGCAGGTACCAGCTGCTGATCTGCTGCAGCCAGGCTCGGACGAGGGACAAGCTGAGCTGCTGCCTACTGCTGCATTCGGCCGGCAGGAGGAACAGGTGGCTGCTGCGCATTCGGATGCTATAGGCGAGTCTGGTCTAAGGCCTCAGATGCTAGCAGTTTCAACCTGTAACGTATTCGAGCTCCTGCAGATTGGCGAGCACGAGGGCACGGACCAGCCTACATCTCCCTCTTCCCTTTCAGTAGCCTTGAGTGAAGATACACCGCGGCCAAGATCGGCAGATTCGACCCTTGGGCGGAAGCAAACCTTGGTGCAGATGCTTGAGCTAGGTCCCCGCAAGAGCATCGAACAAAACTTCTACAAGCAGACCACACAACCATCTTGGGCTGATGAGGTCGAGGCGATGGAAGACCTCGAGGAGGCAGGGCGCAAGCTACAGCACAAAGCACTCGTATCTGAGAACGACTGGCAGGTTGTCACGCACAAAAAGAAAAGATCTTTACAGGACGACGCCACCCCAAGAGGACAGATTTTCGCTCCCACTACTTCGGGATCGCCCAAGGCACATCAAGGGCACAAAGCTCGGGGTGACATCTCTCTTGATCCAGATTACAACATAGAGCAGTTACATGCTCGTATCCAAAAGATGAAGAGGGACTCGCCACAAAAACGGCAGCTACAGGCAGAGCTTAAAGTTCTCCGAGGAGCGTAACAACGCACTCTAGGCTGCTATTATCTCTTAGTAATTTTTATTATGTGTTTCTTTTAATGGGGTAAGGGGTTTTATCCTGTCCCTCCTTATGTATTGGGCTTCGGCTCTGAACTTTTTTTTTGTCTTTTTAACATATCAAAGCCTCTGGGCTTTAATTAAAAAAAAAAAAAAAAAAATTACATATTACAACACCCAAAGAAAAAAAAAGACAAAAAAGGACGAATATGAGAACCTTAAAAACCTAAAGGAAAAAATAAGACGAAATGCCTCGTTTTGTGTTATTCATCAAATAAAGTGGCACGGATGTTAAATAAATAATGTACGGATTATTAAAAGTGTTATAAAATTACATATTACAACACCCAAAGACAAAAAAAGACAAAAAAGGACGAATATGAGAACCTTAAAACCCTAAACGAAAAAATACGACGAAATGCCACGTTTTGTGTTATTCATCAAATAATGTGGCACAAATGTTAAATAAATAATGCACGGATTATCAGAAGTGTTATCAAATTACATATTACAACACCTTAAGACAAAAAAAGACAAAAAAGGACGAATATGAGAACCTTAAACCCTAAAAGAAAAAATAAGACGAAATGCCTCGTTTTGTGTTATTCATCAAATAAAGTGGCACGAATGTTAAATAAATAATGTATTGATTATTAAAAGTGTTATCAAATTACATATTACAACACCCAAAGACAAAAAAGGACGAATATAAGAACCTTAAAACCCCAAACGAAAAAATAAGACGAAATGCCACGTTTTGTGTTATTCATCAAATAAAGTGGCATGAATGTTAAATAAATAATGTACGAATTATTAAAAGTGTTATCAAATTACATATTACAACACCCAAAGACAAAAAAGACGAATATGAGAACCTTAAAACCCTAAATGAAAAAATAAGACGAAATACCACGTTTTGTGTTATTCATCCAATTAAGTGGCACGAATGTTAAATAAATAATGCACGGATTATCAAAAGTGTTATCAAATTAAATATTAGAACACCCAAAGACAAAAAACGACAAAAAAGGACAAATATGAGAACCTTAAAACCCTAAACGAAAAAATAAGACGAAATGCCACGTTTTGTGTTATTTATCAAATAAAGTGGCACGAATGGTAAATAAATACTGTACGGATTATCAAAAGTGTTATCAAATTACATATTACAACACCCAAAGACAAAAAAAGACAAAAAATGACGAATATGAGAACCTTAAAACCCTAAACGAAAAAATACGACGAAATGCCACGTTTTGTGTTATTCATCAAATAAAGTGGCACGAATGTTAAATAAATAATGCACGGATTATCTGAAGTGTTATCAAATTATATATTACAACACGCAAAGACAAAAAAGGTCGAATATGAGAACCTTAAAACCCTAAAGGAAAAAATAAGACGAAATGCCACATTTTGTGTTATTCATCAAATAAAGTCGCACGAATGTTTAATAAATAATGTACGCATTATTAAAAGTGTTATCAAATTACATATTACAACACCCAAAGACAAAAAAGGACGAATATGAGAACCTTAAAACCCTAAAGGAAAAAATAAGATGAAATGCCTCGTTTTGTGTTATTCATCAAATAAAGTGGCACGAATGATAAATAAATAATGTACGGATTATCAAAAGTGTTATAAAATTACATATTACAACACCCAAAGACAAAAAAAGACAAAAAAAGGACGAATATGAAAACCTTAAAACCCTAAACGAAAAAATACGACGAAATGCCACGTTTTGTGTTATTCATCAAATAAAGTGGCACAAATGTTAAATAAATAATGCACGGATTATCAGAAGTGTTATCAAATTACATATTACAACACCCAAAGACAAAAAAGGACGAATATGAGAACCTTAAAACCCTAAAGAAAAAATAAGACGAAATGCCACGTTTTGTGTTATTCATCAAATAAAGTGGCACGAATGTTAAATAAATAATATACGGATTATTAAAAGTGTTACCAAATTAAATATTACAACACCCAAATATAAAAAAAGACAAAAAAGGACAAATATGAGAACCTTAAAACCCTAAACGGAAAAGTAAGACGAAATGCCACGTTTTGTGTTATTCATCAAATAAAGTGGCACGAATGTTCAATAAATAATGTACGGATTATTAAAAGTGTTATCAAATTACATATTACAATACCCAAAGACAAATAAGACCAAAAAGGACGAATATGAGAACCTTAAAACCCTAAACGAAAAAATAAGACGAAATGCCACGTTTTGTGTTATTCATCAAATAAAGTGGCATGAATGGTAAATAAATAATGTACGGATTATCAAAAGTGTTATCAAATTACATATTATAACACCCAAAGACAAAAAAAGACAAAAAAGGACGAATATGAGAACCTTAAAACCCTAAACGAAAAAATACGACGAAATGCCACGTTTTGTGTTACTTATCAAATAAAGTGGCACGTATGTTAAATAAATAATGCACGGATTATCAGAAGTGTTATCAAATTACATATTACAACACCCAAAGACAAAAAAGGACGAATATGAGAACCTTAAAACCCTAAAGGAAAAAATAAGAGGAAATGCCACGTTTTGTGTTATTCATCAAATAAAGTGGCACGAATGTTAAATAAATAATATACGGATTATTAAAAGTGTTATCAAATTACATATTACAACATCAAATTACATATTACAACAACAATATGGAAGCCCTAGAGAAAGAAGGCACCCTAGGCGACTCAAAGGCCATAGCCGCCAATTTGTCTTCTTCATCAATTCTTGTGGATTCAAACCGTACAGCCATTAATTAGCAGATTCTGGACAGCAAGAGCAATGCCGACCTACCTAATTCAGCAATAGTCGACTCCCCAATCTGCGCATCTACACCCAAGGTAGCAGCTGCGATTTTGAAGGCTGCAAGTCTCTCGGCTGCCGCGGGCTGCTCCTATGGCCCAATCGTCACAGCTGGTCAGCCCCCAAAGGCTTCATATGCTAGTGTCGTCAAAGCACATCCTCCACAGCCAACAATCGGAAACCATCAAAAATCCGCTTTCGAAGCTTTGAAGTTTGTTGATCCTGCTTCAATTACCCTCAAGCCTACATCTATTCATGAAGGAACTCCATCTATTGTGTTCACTACGACGGAGAAAAACAAATTGGTGGACAGTCTCCGGTGGGTTCTGGTGGGGAAATTCTCTCATGGGCGTCCCCAATTAAAAGTGATTCAAGCGTTCTTCAATAATCTACAGCTTCAAGGTGATGTTCATTGTGCATTGGCAGACTCGAAACATGTATATATTGAATGTTCAAATTATCTGGATTATTATATGCTTTGGTTGCAATTAGTGTGGATCATTCAAGGCTTTCGTATGCGTATGTTTAAGTGGCATTCAGACTTTTCTGCTGTGGTTGAATCGTCCATCGCCCCTGTCTGGATTAAAATTGTTGGACTTGCTTTATATCTGTTTGATGAACAAACTCTTTTGAGTATTGCATCGGCCATAGGGAAGCCAATTAAAGTGGATGTCCGCAACATTAATAGGACTTGTTTGAGTTATGCAAGAGTTTGCGTTGAGCTAGATGTCTCAAAGCCGCTAATCGATGTTCTCCCTATATGTTTTGTCGATGATAGAACTGGGGCTGTAGTGGAAACAGTGAGAGCTCAAGTCTACTATGATGTTGTTCCAAATTATTGCTCGGGTTGTTCACATATTGGGCACTCTGTTGTTAGATGCAAAAGAAATAAGATTCCCGACTCACCATCAAATAGTAAGAACTCTTCTGTCGATAAAGTTAAATGGCTAAGAAATAACAAGACAGTGTGGCAACCTGTTGGTACAAGGGTCACAGGTCAAGCAGCTGGAGTGTCGAATGAGCTCATGAAGGCCGGTGTGTCAAATAATAATGGCAAAGCTGTCATTCCAGTTATGTCGGAGGCCTTGTCCATTCCGAATATAGAGCAAACTGCTGCTGTTTCTTGGCAGGTTAGCAAGGTTTCAGACCAATCTGTTGTAGTGCAGTCGCTACAAGGAGTTGAGCAATATCCTGGGCTTGAGGCAGGGTGTAGCTCGCATGATGCTGTGGGGCAGAGGCCAAACCAGTTTGCTGTGGCGGGACAGGCGTTGGACTCCACTCTGCTGCTGGATCTGTTGCAGGGTTCGGCTGCAGGACAGGGGCAGGACTCCAATCTGCTGCAGGTCTCGGATGGGGGGCTGCTGCAGGAAGACGCTCTGTTGCAGGTACCAGCTGCTGATCTGCTGCAGCCAGGCTCGGACGAGGGACAAGCTGAGCTGCTGCCTACTGCTGCATTCGGCCGGCAGGAGGAACAGGTGGCTGCTGCGCATTCGGATGCTATAGGCGAGTCTGGTCTAAGGCCTCAGATGCTAGCAGTTTCAACCTGTAACGTATTCGAGCTCCTGCAGATTGGCGAGCACGAGGGCACGGACCAGCCTACATCTCCCTCTTCCCTTTCAGTAGCCTTGAGTGAAGATACACCGCGGCCAAGATCGGCAGATTCGACCCTTGGGCGGAAGCAAACCTTGGTGCAGATGCTTGAGCTAGGTCCCCGCAAGAGCATCGAACAAAACTTCTACAAGCAGACCACACAACCATCTTGGGCTGATGAGGTCGAGGCGATGGAAGACCTCGAGGAGGCAGGGCGCAAGCTACAGCATAAAGCACTCGTATCTGAGAACGACTGGCAGGTTGTCACGCACAAAAAGAAAAGATCTTTACAGGACGACGCCACCCCAAGAGGACAGATTTTCGCTCCCACTACTTCGGGATCGCCCAAGGCACATCAAGGGCACAAAGCTCGGGGTGACATCTCTCTTGATCCAGATTACAACATAGAGCAGTTACATGCTCGTATCCAAAAGATGAAGAGGGACTCGCCACAAAAACGGCAGCTACAGGCAGAGCTTAAAGTTCTCCGAGGAGCGTAACAACGCACTCTAGGCTGCTATTATCTCTTAGTAATTTTTATTATGTGTTTCTTTTAATGGGGTAAGGGGTTTTATCCTGTCCCTCCTTATGTATTGGGCTTCGGCTCTGAACTTTTTTTTTGTCTTTTTAACATATCAAAGCCTCTGGGCTTTAATTAAAAAAAAAAAAAAAAAATTACATATTACAACACCCAAAGAAAAAAAAAGACAAAAAAGGACGAATATGAGAACCTTAAAAACCTAAAGGAAAAAATAAGACGAAATGCCTCGTTTTGTGTTATTCATCAAATAAAGTGGCACGGATGTTAAATAAATAATGTACGGATTATTAAAAGTGTTATAAAATTACATATTACAACACCCAAAGACAAAAAAAGACAAAAAAGGACGAATATGAGAACCTTAAAACCCTAAACGAAAAAATACGACGAAATGCCACGTTTTGTGTTATTCATCAAATAATGTGGCACAAATGTTAAATAAATAATGCACGGATTATCAGAAGTGTTATCAAATTACATATTACAACACCTTAAGACAAAAAAAGACAAAAAAGGACGAATATGAGAACCTTAAACCCTAAAAGAAAAAATAAGACGAAATGCCTCGTTTTGTGTTATTCATCAAATAAAGTGGCACGAATGTTAAATAAATAATGTACGGATTATTAAAAGTGTTATCAAATTACATATTACAACACCCAAAGACAAAAAAGGACGAATATAAGAACCTTAAAACCCCAAACGAAAAAATAAGACGAAATGCCACGTTTTGTGTTATTCATCAAATAAAGTGGCATGAATGTTAAATAAATAATGTACGAATTATTAAAAGTGTTATCAAATTACATATTACAACACCCAAAGACAAAAAAAGACGAATATGAGAACCTTAAAACCCTAAATGAAAAAATAAGACGAAATACCACGTTTTGTGTTATTCATCCAATTAAGTGGCACGAATGTTAAATAAATAATGCACGGATTATCAAAAGTGTTATCAAATTAAATATTAGAACACCCAAAGACAAAAAACGACAAAAAAGGACAAATATGAGAACTTTAAAACCCTAAACGAAAAAATAAGACGAAATGCCACGTTTTGTGTTATTTATCAAATAAAGTGGCACGAATGGTAAATAAATACTGTACGGATTATCAAAAGTGTTATCAAATTACATATTACAACACCCAAAGACAAAAAAAGACAAAAAATGACGAATATGAGAACCTTAAAACCCTAAACGAAAAAATACGACGAAATGCCACGTTTTGTGTTATTCATCAAATAAAGTGGCACGAATGTTAAATAAATAATGCACGGATTATCTGAAGTGTTATCAAATTATATATTACAACACGCAAAGACAAAAAAGGTCGAATATGAGAACCTTAAAACCCTAAAGGAAAAAATAAGACGAAATGCCACATTTTGTGTTATTCATCAAATAAAGTCGCACGAATGTTTAATAAATAATGTACGCATTATTAAAAGTGTTATCAAATTACATATTACAACACCCAAAGACAAAAAAGGACGAATATGAGAACCTTAAAACCCTAAAGGAAAAAATAAGATGAAATGCCTCGTTTTGTGTTATTCATCAAATAAAGTGGCACGAATGATAAATAAATAATGTACGGATTATCAAAAGTGTTATAAAATTACATATTACAACACCCAAAGACAAAAAAAGACAAAAAAAGGACGAATATGAAAACCTTAAAACCCTAAACGAAAAAATACGACGAAATGCCACGTTTTGTGTTATTCATCAAATAAAGTGGCACAAATGTTAAATAAATAATGCACGGATTATCAGAAGTGTTATCAAATTACATATTACAACACCCAAAGACAAAAAAGGACGAATATGAGAACCTTAAAACCCTAAAGAAAAAATAAGACGAAATGCCACGTTTTGTGTTATTCATCAAATAAAGTGGCACGAATGTTAAATAAATAATATACGGATTATTAAAAGTGTTACCAAATTAAATATTACAACACCCAAATATAAAAAAAGACAAAAAAGGACAAATATGAGAACCTTAAAACCCTAAACGGAAAAATAAGACGAAATGCCACGTTTTGTGTTATTCATCAAATAAAGTGGCACGAATGTTCAATAAATAATGTACGGATTATTAAAAGTGTTATCAAATTACATATTACAATACCCAAAGACAAAATAAGACCAAAAAGGACGAATATGAGAACCTTAAAACCCTAAACGAAAAAATAAGACGAAATGCCACGTTTTGTGTTATTCATCAAATAAAGTGGCATGAATGGTAAATAAATAATGTACGGATTATCAAAAGTGTTATCAAATTACATATTATAACACCCAAAGACAAAAAAGACAAAAAAGGACGAATATGAGAACCTTAAAACCCTAAACGAAAAAATACGACGAAATGCCACGTTTTGTGTTACTTATCAAATAAAGTGGCACGTATGTTAAATAAATAATGCACGGATTATCAGAAGTGTTATCAAATTACATATTACAACACCCAAAGACAAAAAAGGACGAATATGAGAACCTTAAAACCCTAAAGGAAAAAATAAGACGAAATGCCACGTTTTGTGTTATTCATCAAATAAAGTGGCACGAATGTTCAATAAATAATGTACGGATTATTAAAAGTGTTATCAAATTACATATTACAACACCCAAAGACAAAAAAAAGACAAAAAAATACGAATATGAGAACCTTAAAAACCTAAAGGAAAAAATAAGACCAAATGCCTCGTTTTGTGTTATTCATCAAATAAAGTGGCACGGATGTTAAATAAATAATGTACGGATTATTAAAAGTGTTATCAAATTACATATTACCATACCCAAAGACAAAAAAAGACCAAAAAGGACGAATATGAGAACCTTAAAACCCTAAAGGAAAAAATAAGAGGAAATGCCACGTTTTGTGTTATTCATCAAATAAAGTGGCACGAATGTTAAATAAATAATATACAGATTATTAAAAGTGTTATCAAATTACATATTACAACATCAAATTACATATTACAACAACAATATGGAAGCCCTAGAGAAAGAAGGCACCCTAGGCGACTCAAAGGCCATAGCCGCCAATTTGTCTTCTTCATCAATTCTTGTGGATTCAAACCGTACAGCCATTAATCAGCAGATTCTGGACAGCAAGAGCAATGCCGACCTACCTAATTCAGCAATAGTCGACTCCCCAATCTGCGCATCTACACCCAAGGTAGCAGCTGCGATTTTGAAGGCTGCAAGTCTCTCGGCTGCCGCGGGCTGCTCCTATGGCCCAATCGTCACAGCTGGTCAGCCCCCAAAGGCTTCATATGCTAGTGTCGTCAAAGCACATCCTCCACAGCCAACAATCGGAAACCATCAAAAATCCGCTTTCGAAGCTTTGAAGTTTGTTGATCCTGCTTCAATTACCCTCAAGCCTACATCTATTCATGAAGGAACTCCATCTATTGTGTTCACTACGACGGAGAAAAACAAATTGGTGGACAGTCTCCGGTGGGTTCTGGTGGGGAAATTCTCTCATGGGCGTCCCCAATTAAAAGTGATTCAAGCGTTCTTCAATAATCTACAGCTTCAAGGTGATGTTCATTGTGCATTGGCAGACTCGAAACATGTATATATTGAATGTTCAAATTATCTGGATTATTATATGCTTTGGTTGCAATTAGTGTGGATCATTCAAGGCTTTCGTATGCGTATGTTTAAGTGGCATTCAGACTTTTCTGCTGTGGTTGAATCGTCCATCGCCCCTGTCTGGATTAAAATTGTTGGACTTGCTTTATATCTGTTTGATGAACAAACTCTTTTGAGTATTGCATCGGCCATAGGGAAGCCAATTAAAGTGGATGTCCGCAACATTAATAGGACTTGTTTGAGTTATGCAAGAGTTTGCGTTGAGCTAGATGTCTCAAAGCCGCTAATCGATGTTCTCCCTATATGTTTTGTCGATGATAGAACTGGGGCTGTAGTGGAAACAGTGAGAGCTCAAGTCTACTATGATGTTGTTCCAAATTATTGCTCGGGTTGTTCACATATTGGGCACTCTGTTGTTAGATGCAAAAGAAATAAGATTCCCGACTCACCATCAAATAGTAAGAACTCTTCTGTCGATGAAGTTAAATGGCTAAGAAATAACAAGACAGTGTGGCAACCTGTTGGTACAAGGGTTACAGGTCAAGCAGCTGGAGTGTCGAATGAGCTCATGAAGGCCGGTGTGTCAAATAATAATGGCAAAGCTGTCATTCCAGTTATGTCGGAGGCCTTGTCCATTCCGAATATAGAGCAAACTGCTGCTGTTTCTTGGCAGGTTAGCAAGGTTTCAGACCAATCTGTTGTAGTGCAGTCGCTACAAGGAGTTGAGCAATATCCTGGGCTTGAGGCAGGGTGTAGCTCGCATGATGCTGTGGGGCAGAGGCCAAACCAGTTTGCTGTGGCGGGACAGGCGTTGGACTCCACTCTGCTGCAATCGGAGCTGCTGCTGGATCTGTTGCAGGGTTCGGCTGCAGGACAGGGGCAGGACTCCAATCTGCTGCAGGTCTCGGATGGGGCGCTGCTGCAGGAAGACGCTCTGTTGCAGGTACCAGCTGCTGATCTGCTGCAGCCAGGCTCGGACGAGGGACAAGCTGAGCTGCTGCCTACTGCTGCATTCGGCCGGCAGGAGGAACAGGTGGCTGCTGCGCATTCGGATGCTATAGGCGAGTCTGGTCTAAGGCCTCAGATGCTAGCAGTTTCAACCTGTAACGTATTCGAGCTCCTGCAGATTGGCGAGCACGAGGGCACGGACCAGCCTACATCTCCCTCTTCCCTTTCAGTAGCCTTGAGTGAAGATACACCGCGGCCAAGATCGGCAGATTCGACCCTTGGGCGGAAGCAAACCTTGGTGCAGATGCTTGAGCTTCTACAAGCAGACCACACAACCATCTTGGGCTGATGAGGTCGAGGCGATGGAAGACCTCGAGGAGGCAGGGCGCAAGCTACAGCATAAAGCACTCGTATCTGAGAACGACTGGCAGGTTGTCACGCACAAAAAGAAAAGATCTTTACAGGACGACGCCACCCCAAGAGGACAGATTTTCGCTCCCACTACTTCGGGATCGCCCAAGGCACATCAAGGGCACAAAGCTCGGGGTGACATCTCTCTTGATCCAGATTACAACATAGAGCAGTTACATGCTCGTATCCAAAAGATGAAGAGGGACTCGCCACAAAAACGGCAGCTACAGGCAGAGCTTAAAGTTCTCCGAGGAGCGTAACAACGCACTCTAGGCTGCTATTATCTCTTAGTAATTTTTATTATGTGTTTCTTTTAATGGGGTAAGGGGTTTTATCCTGTCCCTCCTTATGTATTGGGCTTCGGCTCTGAACTTTTTTTTTGTCTTTTTAACATATCAAAGCCTCTGGGCTTTAATTAAAAAAAAAAAAAAAAAATTACATATTACAACACCCAAAGAAAAAAAAAGACAAAAAAGGACGAATATGAGAACCTTAAAAACCTAAAGGAAAAAATAAGACGAAATGCCTCGTTTTGTGTTATTCATCAAATAAAGTGGCACGGATGTTAAATAAATAATGTACGGATTATTAAAAGTGTTATAAAATTACATATTACAACACCCAAAGACAAAAAAAGACAAAAATGGACGAATATGAGAACCTTAAAACCCTAAACGAAAAAATACGACGAAATGCCACGTTTTGTGTTATTCATCAAATAATGTGGCACAAATGTTAAATAAATAATGCACGGATTATCAGAAGTGTTATCAAATTACATATTACAACACCTTAAGACAAAAAAAGACAAAAAAGGACGAATATGAGAACCTTAAACCCTAAAAGGACGAAATGCCTCGTTTTGTGTTATTCATCAAATAAAGTGGCACGAATGTTAAATAAATAATGTACGGATTATTAAAAGTGTTATCAAATTACATATTACAACACCCAAAGACAAAAAAGGACGAATATAAGAACCTTAAAACCCCAAACGAAAAAATAAGACGAAATGCCACGTTTTGTGTTATTCATCAAATAAAGTGGCATGAATGTTAAATAAATAATGTACGGATTATTAAAAGTGTTATCAAATTACATATTACAACACCCAAAGACAAAAAAAGACGAATATGAGAACCTTAAAACCCTAAATGAAAAAATAAGACGAAATACCACGTTTTGTGTTATTCATCCAATTAAGTGGCACGAATGTTAAATAAATAATGCACGGATTATCAAAAGTGTTATCAAATTAAATATTAGAACACCCAAAGACAAAAAACGACAAAAAAGGACGAATATGAGAACCTTAAAACCCTAAACGAAAAAATAAGACGAAATGCCACGTTTTGTGTTATTTATCAAATAAAGTGGCACGAATGGTAAATAAATACTGTACGGATTATCAAAAGTGTTATCAAATTACATATTACAACACCCAAAGACAAAAAAAGACAAAAAAGGACGAATATGAGAACCTTAAAACCCTAAACGAAAAAATACGACGAAATGCCACGTTTTGTGTTATTCATCAAATAAAGTGGCACGAATGTTAAATAAATAATGCACGGATTATCTGAAGTGTTATCAAATTACATATTACAACACGCAAAGACAAAAAAGGTCGAATATGAGAACCTTAAAACCCTAAAGGAAAAAATAAGACGAAATGCCACATTTTGTGTTATTCATCAAATAAAGTCGCACGAATGTTTAATAAATAATGTACGCATTATTAAAAGTGTTATCAAATTACATATTACAACACCCAAAGACAAAAAAGGACGAATATGAGAACCTTAAAACCCTAAAGGAAAAAATAAGATGAAATGCTTCGTTTTGTGTTATTCATCAAATAAAGTGGCACGAATGATAAATAAATAATGTACGGATTATCAAAAGTGTTATAAAATTACATATTACAACACCCAAAGACAAAAAAAGACAAAAAAAGGACGAATATGAAAACCTTAAAACCCTAAACGAAAAAATACGACGAAATGCCACGTTTTGTGTTATTCATCAAATAAAGTGGCACAAATGTTAAATAAATAATGCACGGATTATCAGAAGTGTTATCAAATTACATACTGGTTGCACAAAGAAACGCTCCAAACGCTCTCAACTTGGGCGACTTTGGGCGATCTACTTGGCTCCTTAAGACGCGTCTTCTCCGGCCTAATGGGCGACGGAGACGACCCTCCTCCACCCCTTCCACCCACTGTGGAGGGGCTGAAACAGCCGTGCCTCACTGTCTTGGACCAGAAACTCACGTCTGCAAGGAACTTGGTTGCATTGAATCCAAGTTCCATCATGTCGTCTTCCTCCTTTGATGCGCTCAGGCCACCACCACAGTCCACCATCACGCCGTCTTCAGAGGTTGTTATAGCACCAACAAGGAAGGGTATAGAGGTGGCAGACTCTTGTTCTTTGGATAGGGATGGGCTCTTGCACGTTTTTGGCCATCAAAACCCTAGTTCTTGTCCCCTGCCGACGCCCGATCTGGTTGCTAATGACGCCACCACCCATGGTGGTTCAGGTAAGTATGTTACTGTTACTCAGCCCCCCCTTAGCCCTGTAGCACGTGAGCCTCCAGTTGGAGCCGTGATCCAGCATTCTACCGAGTGTAAGAGTCCTAGTTCGAAAGGGTCTCCTATTTCGACTAGGACTCCTTGTTTGGCTGCACCTCAGGTGCGTGAACCTAGGGAGGTAGTTGGGGCTGACCATATGCCTCTTGATAGAGGCGTGGAGATGCTTCCTTCTTGCCCTGAGAGTCCTAGTTCGAATAGGTCTCCTAATTCGACTAGGACTCCTAGTTTGACCAAGGGTCCCTCAATTGATGCATCTAGCCCTGCGCGTGCTCCACTTATGGAGCCACATGGGCGTGTGGCTCATGAGGATGTGCCTACGGTTAGTTTAGACCATGGCCGTCCCCAAAGCCCCCCCCTAGTCTTTGGCGCTCGACACAAGGAGCCCTTCACTAATGGTGCAACCAAGGTTGCCTCCACTATTAGTCTTGATCATGTTTTCCCTAACCTTAAACAAGCCTTGGGCATTAAGGACCCACCTACGGATGCACGTTTGGCTAGTACTCAAGCTAATAATGATAACTCAAAGCAAGACGTACGTCCTAAGGCTTCCTACGCATCTATATCCATGCGTGCTCAAGGGGCTCAAGCGAGACGTGATTACTCTCGTAGATATGACATACCCCCGCCTACAAATTTAGCTCCTTCTACTACTGTTGCGGGTAAGCCAACTATTTTCTTCAAGGCGAAGGATAAAGCTCGCTTTATAGCTGGTATGCAGCATGTTTTAGTTGGTAAATTCTCTCATGGTCGTCCTTCTCTTGCCGATATTAAGGACTTCTTTACCAACTTAAAGTTGAAAGGGGATTATAATCTCTCCATATATGATGATCGACATTTAATTGTCGAATGTGCTTTAATGGAGGATTATGTTCGCCTATGGTTACGTGTCATTTGGTTCATCAAAAGTTGCCCTATGAGGATGTTTAAATGGACTCCTGACTTCGATGCTACCATTGAATCCTCTTTGTGTCCAGTATGGGTTTCTTTCCCCAAGTTGCCCATTTATATGTACACGAACGAGGGTTTACTCTCTATTGCTAGTGGTGTGGGTAAGCCACTATGTATTGATCACTTGAACACCACTAGAACGCAATTAGGATGTGCTAGCGTTTGTGTCGAGATAGACGTGGCCCAGCCCCAACCTAAAGAGGTGGATATTAGGTTTGAACACACGCTTGCTAGTGGTAAAGTGATCTCGGAAGGATTTGAGCAGAAGGTCACTTACGAAGAGGTGCCTGCTTACTGTACTATGTGTAAGCACCTGGGCCATGCTTCATCGCATTGTAAGCTGTGTGGTACGGTCCAGTCTCAGCATGCTGCTACTGGTAGTCAGCCATCGGCTATCCCTGGGAGCAACATTCCTTCTCAAGGGGATGTTGGTTCTCGTGGTGATACTGCCCCTAAGAAACGTAGAAGAAGGAGGCGCACTACCTTGAAATGGCAAGAAAAAACTAAAGATATCTCCGTCACTAATGCCCAGGGCTCTCTCGAGCAAAAGAAGCAGCGGCAAAGTGAGAATACTACAAGTCCGGTTGTTGCCTTGGAGCCAGTAGAAGCTGTCCCTAATCGGGGTTTGCCGTCTACTGTTGAGCCAGGTAATAAGGGACTCCCTGATAATTCTGCTGTTCAGGTCGTCCCTACGCAGATAGCTGCTACGGGTACAGCGGAGGGTGGAGAGACAGACACTGCGACCCAGCCCGGGACGTGGATTGACGTCTCACCTAAAACTCGTGCTAAGACCATTGCTTTACCTACCCAGCCTGCCTCCATTGTCACTCAAAACAGATTTGTCGAGTTAGATAAGGAGGATGGTTTTGAGGACGTTACTGCCTCCAGGACCGTCAAATCTCTTCCTAGCTCCCCCAGGGCCTCTTTGCCTAAGCGGGGAATCACTGCTAGCAAACTCATCGAGGAATATAGGTCCTTGAAATTAAAGAAAGCCAACTTGCCCCAACGCCCCAAGACTATTATCCCCCAGGGCACGGCTCTTACAAAGAAGGAGAGGATGCGCCTTTCCGATGTCGAGTAGTATCTTATGCTGGAATCTACGTGGGGTTGGCAATTCACCCACACGTAGGAGGATTAAATCTCTTCGCAGGCTCCACAAATTTTCTATCTTATGTATCCAGGAGCCTATGATCTCTGTTACAAAATTGCCTAAGCTGATGAAAAAGCTTAATTTCTCCGGTAGTGCTGCTAATTCTACTAACAAGATTTGGGTCTTGTGGAATGATCAGCACACCGTTCATGTGCTGGCTGATGAACCTCAGCTGTTACATCTTCGGGTCTCGTCAGGTACGAAGGATGTTCTTCTCACCGTTGTCTATGCTTCGTGCACCTCCAATGGCCGTCAGGCCTTATGGAGTAGCTTAGCGGACAAGGCTGACCCTATGCTTCCTTGGGCAGTCATGGGAGACTTCAACTGTTTGTTATCCGACAGTGAAAGTAAGGGTTGTCTCCCTCAAAAGGGCATGGACGACTTCATAAACTGTTTGATTAACTGCAATCTTCAGGATGCCGGTTTCACTGGTTCTCCGTATACTTGGACTCAGGGGAACAAATATAAGCGCCTGGATCGGGTGCTCGTCAACCCTGAGTTTCTCAGCTTTTTTAACTCTGTTGGGGTTCGTCATCTCGCTAAGACGGGGTCTGATCACGCACCTCTGCTGATTGACTGCAAGATGGCCTCTGACTTTATTAAGTCGAGCTTCAGATTCCAGAATATGTGGACCAAGCATGATGGTTGTCGTGCGCTTATTGAGAAATCTTGGTCTCTTCCAGTTTGGGCGGAACCTATAACTGCTTTTTGGAGTAAGTTGAAGCGGTTAAAGGGTGAACTCAAGCAATGGAATAAGCATGTTTTTGGCAACATCTTCTCGCAAGTTGCACAGATTGAGGATGAGGTGTGTCAGAAGGAAACTGCTTACCAACAAACTGGACTCCCACAAGATCGCGAGGCTCTTAGCTTGCTAAAAGCAAAGCAGCTTCGTCTTCTGGCTATGGAGGAGGATTATTGGCAACAAAAAAGCAGTTGTCACTGGTTTAAAGAGGGTGATAAGTCTACTGCATTCTTTCACTCTCAGGTCAAGCAGAGGCGGAAGAAGAGTCATATTGCTGGTACTATTGACAACGGTGCATGGGTCTCCGACAAGGCTGGTATCATTGACTCTGCTGTTCGCTTCTTTCAGAATCTTTTTGACGCTGATGGACACGAGGCTGATGGGGATATGCTTGATGTCATTCCTTCGTTGGTCTCTACGGAAGACAATCAGGCTTTGTTGGCTGAACCTACTCTAGAAGAGCTTAGGGAGGTTGTCTTTGGTTTAAGTTCGCAGAGTGCTGCTGGGGTGGATGGTTTCAATGGAGTCTTCTTCCAGACTTATTGGGATATCATCAAGCAGGATTTGCTGCGAGCTATGATTCATTTTCTCGCTGGCAACAAGTTACCTAAGGGGGTTACCTCTACGGTGCTTTGCCTCATTCCGAAAAAGCCGGGGGCTCAGACTTGGAGTGAGTTTCGCCCTATTAGTTTGTGCACTTTCATGAATAAGGTTGCCACTAAAATTATCAGTTCGCGCTTAGGGAATATCCTCCCGAAGCTTATATCTCCAATGCAGGCTGGATTTGTTCAGGGCAGAAGTATTTATGATAATATCATGCTCGCGCAAGATCTAACTCATGAGATTAACAGGACTGCTAATGGTGGTAATACCATTCTTAAGCTTGATATGACTAAGGCGTTTGATCGCCTTTCTTGGAAATTCCTGCAGAGGGTTCTTCTGGCCTTTGGCTTTGCTGATAAATGGGTCTCCTTGATTATGAACTGCATTGACCAGTCGTATTTTTCTATCATGATTAATGGGGAGATCCAGGGTTACTTTCCGGCATCAAAAGGTGTTAGACAAGGGGACCCGCTTTCTCCTGCGCTATTCATTCTTGCTCAGGAATATCTCCTCCGTGGCCTTATGCGAATCCATGAAGAGCATCCTGAGGTACGCTATAATGGTGGGGGTAGTAAGGATGTTATTGTTCCTTGCTTGTCTTTCGCTGACGATTGCATTCTCTTCTGCAACGGAAAGAAGAGCTCTCTTCGTATCATTATGGATTGGCTCGATCACTATCAAAGTGTCTCCGGCCAGCTTATCAACAACTCCAAGAGCAGCTGCCTTGTCTCCACCACTGCGAGTCCTGCTAGGATTAGCGTGGTGTGCCATGCGACGGGGTTCAAGCTTGAAAAATTTCCTTTCACCTATCTGGGTACTCCCATCTCTAAGGGGGCCAAGAGATGCTTCTTGTTTGAGAAGTTGATTCACAAGATGGTGGATACTATAGCTGGGTGGAACCATGGGCATTTGTCCTCGGGGGGGCGTTTGACTTTAGTGCAGTCTGTTTTGATGGCTCAGCCACTTCACTTACTGCATACCATTCAGATGCCCCTGACGGTGGTGGACAGAGTGCAAAAGATTTGTAATGGTTTCCTTTGGGGAAAGCAGCGATGGGCCAGTTGGTCTAAGGCGAGTTACAGCTATGAAGATGGGGGCCTTAATCTCAAATCATTCGCTGCTATCAATCAGGTGTGTATGGTCAAGGCTTGGTACCGATTCAGATCTGTTGATAATCTTTGGAGTCGGTTCATGAAGGGGAAATATTGTAGGAAGTATCACCCTGTTGAGGCCAGGGAGCACCCTAAGCACTCCATGTGCTGGAAATTTATTTTGCGAGGACGGGAGTTTGCTGAGAATCACACTCACTGGGTTCTTGGCAAGGGTGATTGTAGGTTCTGGGATGAGTCTTGGGGTATTCCAAGGCTTACTCCCTTGGCAAATCTTGAAATAGATAGTAATCTACGCGTTAGTCAGCTCTGGCAGAATGGGGAATGGAACCAGGGTCTGCTGCGCGAGATGGTCGACTCTGACACTGTCAGAGCTATTATGTCTATCCCTATCCACTCGGGTGAGGAGGATGTCGCAGTGTGGAAAGGTACGGGGGATGGTCAATTCTCCTTTCGGCAGGTGTATAAAGAGATTGCTCCATCTAGGGATCCTTCCTATCTGCACAGTCTTATTTGGCATTCTTCCTTCCCGAAAAAGATGTCTATGTTAGCCTGGCGGGTGTCCAGGGGATTCATTCCCGTTGACGAGCTCCTGCAACGCCGAGGTGTTTCTTTACCATCTCGGTGTGTGTGCTGCTCTAATACGGAGACGCTGGCTCATGTCTTTTGGGACAATGAGGTGGCTAGTCAGATATGGCGCTACCTGGGGTCCGTCTTCGGCATCAGGTATGATAATATTCGTTCTCTCAGGGGGGCTATAGAGGCTTGGCTTCTGAGCTCCACCGCGGAAGGGCACGTTAGACACCTTGTTCTTATCGCCACTTTATATGCTTTATGGGTTGCGAGGAACGAGTGTAAGCATGAGGGGACCCCCTATCGTTATGATAGGATCAGGCATCATATTGTTCGTACTGTTTCTCTTTGGTGTGATGCTGGGTTTGGTTCTTATGGCCGTTGGCGGGGTAATCACGAGGTGGCTCGTAATTGGGGCTTCTTTGTTTTAGCTAAGCACAGTAACCCACCTAGATTAGTTGGTTGGATTCCTCCTCCTAGAGGTAAATCCAAACTTAACGTTGATGGCTCATTCAGTTCGTCCGGTTGCGGCTCGGGTGGGGTTTTGAGGGGTGATGATGGTCATCTCATTGTGGCAGTTGCGTTCCCTATCCATGCCTATTCTTCTTTTGAGGCTGAGGTTGAGTCTATGGTGGTGGTTTTGCGATGGGTTCTTGAGCATTCCTATGGAGGTCTACATGTGGAAACGGATTCCTTGCAGCTGATGCAGGCTGTTCAGCACTCTGGGGGTCCTTGGCAGTTGAGATCTAGGATCATGCTTATCAGGAGGTTACTTGAGCTCTTACAGTCGGAGCTTGGTCATGTTTGGCGGGAGCGGAATCATGCTGCTGACTACATGGCCAGGCACGCAGTGATGCACAGTGCCAGATTCACATGGAGACCGGGAGAGGAGACATCACAGTTCCGAGCTTTGATTAGATTGGAGCAGATTGGTCTCCCTTATATTCGGAGGACTAGATGATAGTCCTCATTCTTTATTTGCTAACATTGTTGTGTTTGCTATGGCTTGCAGGTGGTCCTTGGGCGTATTTTCTCATCTAATGTCGACTTCAAATGGGGGGGGCACATCTATAGCATCTGTCTACAGGGAGCTATTTATGTTAATGCCCTCTTGATCTCCTATGTAGGAGTGACGGAACCCCTAGAGGTTGATTGTGTTCATTTTGCAGGTACATGAGCATTGGCGGCTTTCGGTTTGGCCTGGATTGATAAGGCGACGGGCACAGTTGTCTTTCATATGGTTAGACGTCGTCTGCTAAGACATTGTCCGAGATTGAGCTATTGCCTGAGCCAGAGAGGGATAGAGTTGTTACATCATCTCTGATGGCATAGCTATTTATAGATAGACTTGCTGAGCGCGCTCCCCTTGTTTCTTTGAGCGCATATGTATACTTTTCAGGGGCTCCTCTATTCTGGGGTTTGGGTGTTTTCTAGCGCTGGATCCGGAGGTACGGCTGGGACTCCCACTTTCTCTCTTCTCCAGCTTGCTGTTGGGCAAGGTTCTCTTACCACAGGGATTGGGGGTTTTGACATGGCAAGTGCATACACTCTTGGAGAGATGCAGGAGGGGGGGTTGAAGGGTGTATGCGCCCCATGCAGTGGTTTGGAGACTTGGTCCTTGTCCTGATGCTTGCTGGAGGCAAGGTTCTCTTACCGCAGGGATGGGGGGACTGGTGTGGTAAGTGCATGCACCCCTGCAGAGATGCAGGAGGGGGGGATGAGGGGTGTATGTATCCCATGCAGCGGTTTGGAGACTTGGTCCTTGTCCTGGGGAGAGGTTTTGGGGGTCCTTCCTTGCCTTCCATCTTGCTAGACTTCCTAAACTTCCATTAAGGAGAGCCCTAGTTTATTTACTTGTCTTATATTTTTTTTTTTTTTCCAGAAAAGTATTTTAACATAAATACTAACCAGAAACAGATAACACAAAATTCATAACAGGCGAGCACATGGAAAAGTTTAAGCTCATCGAACAAAAACAGAAAACAGATAAAACATTGTTTTAAAAGACAGCAATAATAGTTTTAGCAGGACATAAATAATGTATCCAGATCATTTGGCACCCTTCTTGGCAGCAGCCTTGGTAACCTTGGCACCGGTTGGGTCCTTCTTCTCCACACTCTTGATGACTCCGACAGCAACAGTTTGACGCATGTCCCTCACGGCAAAACGACCAAGTGGTGGGTAGGTGGCGAATGTCTCCACAACCATGGGCTTGGTGGGAATCATCTTAATCATACCGGCATCACCGTTCTTCAAGAACTTGGGCTCCTTCTCAAGCTCCTTACCAGATCGCCTGTCGATCTTGGTGACTAGCTCGGCAAACTTCACAGCAATGTGAGAGGTGTGGCAATCCAGCACTGGTGCATATCCATTTCCGATCTGACCAGGGTGGTTCATGATGATGACCTGGGCGATGAAGTTGGCAGCTTCCTTGGCTGGGTCATCCTTGGAGTTGGATGCAACATAACCACGCTTGAGATCCTTGACTGCAACATTCTTAACATTGAATCCCACATTGTCACCGGGAAGAGCCTCTGGAAGAGCTTCGTGGTGCATCTCAACAGACTTGACCTCAGTTGTCAGACCAGTAGGACCGAAGGTAACAACCATACCGGGTTTGATCACACCAGTCTCAACACGTCCCACGGGCACCGTTCCAATACCACCAATCTTGTACACATCCTGAAGTGGCAGACGAAGTGGCTTGTCTGAGGGCCTCTTTGGCTCAGAGATTTGATCAAGAGCCTCAAGGAGGGTTGGTCCCTTGTACCAGTCGAGGTTGGTGGACCTCTCAATCATGTTGTCACCCTCAAATCCAGAGATGGGGACGAAGGGGATCTTCTCGGGGTTGTATCCGACCTTCTTGAGGTAAGATGACACCTCCTTGATGATTTCATCGTATCGTGCCTTTGAGTATTTGGGGGTAGTGGCATCCATCTTGTTACAACAGCAAATCATCTGCTTCACACCAAGGGTGAAAGCCAAAAGAGCGTGCTCACGGGTCTGTCCGTCCTTTGAGATACCAGCTTCAAAACCACCAGTGGTGGAGTCAATGATGAGGACAGCACAATCAGCCTGGGAGGTACCAGTAATCATGTTCTTGATGAAATCTCTGTGTCCAGGAGCATCAATGACGGTACAGTAGTACTTGGTGGTCTCAAACTTCCACAAGGCAATATCAATAGTAATACCACGTTCACGCTCGGCCTTAAGTTTGTCCAACACCCATGCGTACTTGAATGACCTCTTGTTCATCTCAGCAGCTTCCTTCTCGAATCTCTCGATCACACGCTTGTCAATTCCTCCAAGCTTGTAGATCAAGTGACCGGTTGTGGTCGATTTTCCAGAGTCGACATGGCCAATGACCACAATGCTGATATGAATCTTTTCTTTACCCATTCTGAATCGGTAAGAACTAGAGGGAGGGGAAATGGAGATCTCTCGCTTCGTTGACTGAAGAAGAGAGAATTGTCTGCGAGAGAGAGAATGCGATACGCTCGCGAGACTATGTATTTCTTTTGCTTGAATGGTATATATAGATGATATAGTTCACGGGCAAAAAAAAAAAAAAAAAATTACATACTGGTTGCAGTTAAAAAATGAGCAGCATCCAAATAATTTTTGTACCCATGCTCAAAATGGGACTGACGGTACAATGGGGTCGTAAAACATCCAGACGACCTCTGATGGCTTTCGTTCTTGCTCCCCCTGGCTTCTCAATGGTCCTACTGGCTCCTATTAAAAAAACGAGCGGTTTTTGAATAATATTTATACCCATGCTCAAAACGGGACAAACGGTACAATGGGGTTGTAAAACATCCAAACGACCTCTGATCGCATTCGTTCTTGCTCCCCCGGGCTTCTCTATGGTTCTACTGGCTGCTGTTAAAAAATGTGCAGATTTTGAATACTTTATGTACCCATGCCTAAAACGGGACGAACAGTAAAACGGGCTCGTAATAACATCCAAATGACATCCGATCGCATTTGTTCTTGGTCCCCCGGGCTTCTCTATTGTCGTACTAGCTGCTGTTAAAATATGAGCAGCATCCAAATAATTTTTGTACCCATGCTCAAAACGGGACTAGCGGTAAAACGGGGTCGTAAAACATCCAAACGACCTCCGATCACGTTCGTTCTTGCTCCCCCAAGCTTCTCTATGGTCCTATTGGCTGCTGTTAAAAAATGAGCAGATTCTGAATAATATTTGTACCCATGCCCAAAACAAGACTAACGGTAAAACGGGGTCGTAAAACATCCAAACGACCTCCGATCGCGTTCGTTGTTGCTTCCCGGGCTTCTCTATGGTCCTATTGGCTGGTGTTAAAAAATGAGCAGATTCTGAATACTTTATATACCCATGCTCAAAACGGGACGAACGGTACAAGGGTGTCGTAAAACATCCAAACTACATCCGATCGCGTTCGTTCTAGCTCCCTGGGGCTTCTCTATGGTCCTACTGGCTGCTGTTAAAAAATGAGGAGATTCTGAGTAGTTTTGGTACCTATGCTCAAAACAGGACGAACGGTACAATGGGGTTGTAAAACATCCAAACGACCTCCGATCGCATTCGTTCTTGCTCCCCCGGGCTTCTCTATGGTCATACTGGCTGCTGTTAAAAAATGAGCAGAGTTTGAATACTTTTTGTACCAATGCCCAAAACGGGACGAACGGTAAAACGGGGTCGTAAAACATCCAAACGACATCCGATCGCGTTTGTTCTTGGTCCCCCGGGCTTCTCTATTGTCGTACTGGCTGCTGTTATAAAATGAGCAGCATCTAAATAGTTTTTGTACCCATGCTCAAAATGGGACTACCGGTACAATAGGGTCGTAAAACATCCAAACGACCTCCGACCACGTTCGTTCTTGCTCTCCCACACTTCTCTATGGTCCTACTGGCTGCTGTGAAAAAATGAGCAGATTCTGAGTACTTTTTGTACCCATGCTCAAAACAGGACGAACGGTACAATGGGGTTGTAAAACATCCAAACGACCTCTGATCGCATTCGTTCTTGCTCCCCCGGGCTTCTCTATGGTCCTACTGGCTGCTGTTAAAAAATGAGTAGATTCTGAATACTTTTTGTACCCATGCCCAAAACGGGACGAACGGTAAAACGGGGTCGTAAAACATCCAAACGACATCCGATCGCGTTTGTTCTTGGTCCCCCGGGTTTCTCTATTGTCGTACTGGCTGCTGTTAAAAAATGAGCAGCATCTAAATAGTTTTTGTACCCATGCTCAAAACGGGACTATCGGTAAAACGGTGTCGTAAAACATCCAAACAACATCCGATCGCGTTTGTTCTTACTCCCCCGGGCTTCTCTATGGTCGCACAGGTTGCTGTTAAAAAATGAGCAGCATCCAAATACTTTTTGTGCCCATGCTTAAAATGGGGCTAACGGTACAATGGGGTCGTAAAACATACAAACGACCTCCGACCACATTCGTTCTTGCTCCCCCACACTTCTCAATGGTCGTACTGGCTGCTGTGAAAAAATGAGCAGATTCTGAGTACTTTTTGTACCCATGCTCAAAACAGGACGAACGGTACAATGGGGTTGTAAAACATCCAAACGACCTCTGAACGCATTCGTTCTTGCTCCCCCGGGCTTCTCTATGGTCCAATTGGCTGCTGTTAAAAAATGAGGAGATTCTGAGTAGTTTTGGTACCTATGTTCAAAACAGGACGAACGGTACAATGGGGTTGTAAAACATCCAAACGACCTCTGATTGCATTCGTTCTTGCTCCCTCGGGCTTCTCGATGGTCCGACTTGCTGCTGTTAAAAAATGAGCAGATTTTGAATACTTTTTGTACCCCCTGCCCAAAACGGGACGAACGGTAAAACGGGGTCGTAAAACATCCAAACGACATCCAATCGCGTTTGTTCTTGGTCCCCCGGGCTTCTCTATTGTCGTACTGGCTGCTGTTAAAAAATGAGCAGCATCTAAATAGTTTTTGTACCCATTCTCAAAATGGGACTAACGGTACAATAGGGTCGTAAAACATCCAAACGACCTCCGACCACGTTCGTTCTTGCTCTCCCACACTTCTCTATGGTCCTACTGGCTGTTGTGAAAAAATGAGCAGATTCTCTATGCTCAAAACGGGACGAACGCTACAACGGTGTCGTAAAGCATCCAAACGACCTCCGACCACGTTCGTTCTTGCTCTCCCAAACTTCTCTATGGTCCTACTGGCTGCTGTGAAAAAATGAGCAGATTCTCTATGCTCAAAACGGGACGAACGCTACAACGGTGTCGTAAAACATCCAAACGACATCCGATCGCGTTCGTTCTAGCTCCCTCGGGCTTCTATATGGTCCTACTGGCTGCTGTTAAAAAATGAGCAGATTTTGAGTAGTTTTGGTACCCATGCCCAAAACAGACGAACGGTAAAACGGGGTCGTAAAACATCCAAACGACCTCTGATCGGGTTTGTTCTTGCTCCCCACTAGCTTCTCTATGGTCCTACTTGCTGCTGTGAAAAATGAGCAGATTCTGAATAATATTTGTATCAATGTTCAAAACGGGACTAACGGTAAAACGGGGTCGTAAAACATCCAACCGACCTCCGATCGCGTTCGTTCTTGCTCTGCCAAGATTCTCTATGGTCTTATTTGCTGCTGTTAAAAAATGAGCAGATTCTGAATACTTTTTGTACCCATGCCCAAAACAGACAAACGGTAAAACGGGGTCGTAAAACATCCAAACGACCTCTGATCATGTTTGTTCTTGCTCCCCCTGGCTTCTCTATGGTCCTACTGGATGCTGTTAAATAATGAGCAGATTCAGAGTAGTGTTTGTACCCATGCTCAAAACGGGACGAACGGTACAATGGGGTCGTAAAACATCCAAACGACCTCTGATCGCGCTCGTTCTTGCTCCCCCGGGCTTCCCAATGGTTCTACTGGCTTCTGTTAAAAAAATGAGCAGCTTCTGAATACTATTTGTACCCATGCTCAAAACGGGACAAACAGTACAACGGGGTCGTCAAACATCCAAACGACCTCCGATCGCGTTTGTTTTACTCCCCCTAGCTTCTTTATGGTCCTAGAGGATGCTATTAAAAAATGAGCAGATTTTGAATACTTTTTGTACCCATGCCCAAAACAGACGAACGGTAAAACGGGGTCGTAAAACATCCAAACGACGTCTGATCGGGTTTGTTCTTGCTCCTATAGCTTCTCTATGGTCCTACTGGTTGCTGTGAAAAATGAGCAGATTCTAAATAATATTTGTACCCATGCTCAAAACGGGACTAACGATAAAACGGGGTCGTAAAACATCCAAACGACCTCCGATCGCGTTCGTTCTTGCTCCCCCAAGATTCTCTATGGTCCTATTTGCTGCTGTTAAAACATGAGCAGATTCTGAATACTTTTTGTACCCATGCCCAAAACAGACGAACGGTAAAACGGGGTCGTAAAACATCCAAACGACCTCCGATTATTCTTAGATGGATTAAACCACCTTCTGGAAGATTCAAACTTAATATTGACGGATCCTATAAAGATAACATTGCAGCCATCGGGGGAACAATTAGAGATGCATATGGTAAATTAATCCATGCTACAGGCAATCGTGTACAGGCATCAGATCCTCTACACACTGAATTAATGGCGATGGTCAACCTTCTACAGTGGAGCATTGACCAGGGATTTCAATCTCTCTTTATTGAATCGGACTCCATGCAAATGACTACAATGATTCATCAAAAGAAAGGACACTGGAAATTTATTACCTTGCTGCACAATGCTCGAATCCTCCTGAAATCAAGCCAATCTTCATTGATCCACATTCACAGGGAGCAGAATGCAGCGACTGACTTTGTGGCCAAATATGCCAGAGGAAGAGAGGATAGCATTCACTGGAATCATGCAAATGCTCCTAATCAACTTCGGGCCATCATCCAACTTGAAGTAGAAGATGTCCCTTATGTTCGGAATGCTAATAGGGTTCCTTAACCCTAATTGTGGCTGTTTGTATTAGTGAATGATTGTAATTAGTTTTGTCTTCCTTTTATAGGGGTCATTTTTTAGCGTGTTCATTTTGACCTCAAAACTTATTTTCCTTTGCTTTTTTGACCTATTTTTAACACGCAACTCTTGCATTTGCAAGGTTATCGAGGAAAAAAAAATGACCTCTGATCATGTTTGTTCTAGCTCCCCCTGGCTTCTCTATGGTCCTATTGGATGCTGTTAAATAATGAGCAGTTTCAGAGTAGTTTTTATACCCATGCTCAAAACAGGACGAACGGTACAATGGGGTCGTAAAACATCCAAACGACCTCTGATCGCGTTCGTTCTTGCTCCCCCGGTCTTCTCAATGGTCCTACTGGCTTCTGTTAAAAAAATGAGCAGTTTCTGAATACTATTTGTACCTATGCTCAATACGGGACAAACGGTACAACGGGGTCGTCAAACATCCAAACGACCTCCGATCGCGTTCGTTCTTGCTCCCCCAAGATTCTCTATGGTCCTATTTGCTGCTGTTAAAAAATGAGCTGATTCTGAATACTTTTTGTACCCATGCCCAAAACAGACGAACGGTAAAACGGGGTCGTAAAACATCCAAACGACCTCTGATCATGTTATTTTTCATTTTCATCAAAAACATTTTTTGAAATTCTCGGCTTTGGCGATTTTTAGGGCGATTCTGCGAGCTCGCTTCTTCTTCAACCTCCGGTACTTCCATGGCCGGGGATGAAGACAGCCACCCATCTCTTCCTCAAGAGGGGGTGGAGAATCACCTTCTTCCCACTGAAGGAGGGTTGAAAACAACCACAGATAACTCCCACAACACCATAAAACCCCCATGACGTCAGCTCTACCTACCATGAATGTTACTGTAGATCCAACCATGAAACCATCCTATGCCTCCAAGGCAGCTTCTTCCAGCACCATAGCTTACCCCATGTTCGACTGCACCATTACCGATCTTCGCCCCATTTCAGTACATGAAGGTTACCCGTCCGTACAATTCACCATGGAAGACAGAGACGACTTCTTGAAGAAGATGGACCATGTGGTGATGGGGAAATTCTTGAATGGGAGACCACCATTGAGCTTGCTTCGGGAATTCTTTCATTCCCTCTAGCTCAAAGGTGAGTATAATTTCTCGGTCTACGACGATGCTCACATTTTCATTGAGTGCAAGTCTATAGAGGACAGAAACAAGCTTTGGGTACCTCACTCATGGTATGTGCAGAAGTACATTTTGAGAATGTTCTTATGGACACCGGAATTCGACCCAAAGATTGAATCTCCCATACGTCCTGCTTGGGTTCACTTCCCAAAGCTGCCATTGTTTTTATACAATGAAGTGGCCCTTGCTTCCATTGCAAACTCTATAGGCACCCCATAAGGTTCAAATCTCACAACATGAATAGGGTAAAGTTCGGTAAAGCTTCGGTGCTGGTGGCTCTAGACCTAACCAAGCCTAGATTGGACAAAACTCGAGTGGCCTTTGTGGATAAAAAGGTCCCCAGTCGATCCATCTCATTTCTTCAAGCTGTTGAATATGATGTGGTTCCGCTTTATTGCATGAAATGCAAACATGTGGGGGGTTCAAATATACCCTGTAGCTGTTCAGTTGTAAGAGAGGGACCATTGCCTACTCTTAAGGAAGCTGCCCATGTTGTTGCCCTACCCCAACAAGAGCAGACAAAATTTGAGCCTCAACACTCCAATAATTATAGGAGGAGCCCGTATCCAAGAGGTAAAAGATAGCATAGTCAGAGCAAATATATGGAAGTTCTAGTTGCAAAGAGAAACATATTTGGGAAGACTACATTTCTCATGAAACCCTGCTCCTCTACTACTCATGTGGCCAACTCATTTGGACCTCTGGTGGAAGCACAAAAGGAAGCTCAAAATGCAGAGATGCCACCAGCCCAATTGAGGAACCACCTTTAGTGGTGGATTGTGATACTGGTATGGAAGATGGGGAGCTGTTGGAAGACTTTGAGGGTATTCTTGAAACATTCTCCGAAGGTACCCTGGCTAACTTATGTAACAAGGGTAAGGAGATTATTACTATTGAGGAAGGTGAGGAAACTAGTTTCCTCCATGACGAATAATTTACTATGTTGAAACCTGCGTGGGATTGGGAATTTACCCACGTGCAGGAGAATTAAAATCTTGGTGAGAACACACAAAATTGATTTGTTAGCCTTGCATGAACCAATGTTTTGTAATTCTCCAAATTGAAAAGTATAAAAAGATTCTTAGATTTAGTCATTGTATGTTTAATTGTAATGGCAAGATATGGTTATTCTGGAACCATTCTTATACAGTTACTATGTTAGTTGATAAGGCCCAGTTTAGACATGTGGATGTGCAGGATGTAGCAAAGCAATCTCATGTTTTTGTTACAGTGGTGTATGCAGCTAGCAAAACTAATGATAGGAGATCTCTTTGGTCTCAGCTCACTAATTTGGCCCAAACATCCAAGCCATGGATGGTAATGGGAAATTTTAATGCTATTACACATAAGAAAGAACAAATAAGAGCATTATCTACAGATACTACTTCTATGAAGGATTTCAACAGATGTATACAAGATTGTAAATTGGTGGATGCAGGCTTTGTAGGGACTGCATTTACTAGAACCAATGGCACTGTTTTCTCCAGGCTGGACAGGCTCTTGTGTGACCAGGATTGTTGGGAAGCTTTTCCAATGATTACTGTTAGACATTTGGCAACGACCACATTTGACCACTCACCATTATTGATATCACTTGTTGTTCCCAAAGATACTTCAAAAGGATCTTTTAAATTCCAGAACATGTGGAGAAAGAATGACACTCTGGCCCCACTTATAACAGAGGTGTGGAATAGACCAGTGTACAAGGACCCTATGTTGTCACTGCAGATTAAGCTCAAGGAATTAAAGATAGCTCTTAAACAGTGGAACAATGATCAATTTGGCAATGTTACCTCTCTCGTGGAATCTGCAGAGGAGCTAGTGCTTATTTGTGAATCCAACTTTGTTGCTTCAGGGTCTTCATCTGACATGGCTGCCCATAAGGAGGCTCATGATCAGTTATTGCTGCAATTGGCAATTCAGGAGGAATTTTTAGCACAAAAAGCAGGAGTGAAATGGATGGCTGAGGGGGATAGATCCACAACATTCTATCATAAAGAAAAAACACAGGAGAAGGGCTATTAAAGGAATCCGGGATGAAGGAATCTGGATCACAGCTAAAGAGGATATAGCTCATTCTGGTATCAAACATTTCCAGAATATCTTCACAGGAAATGAGAAGAATATTGAGGAGGAGACTTACACAATCACATACCAAAGCTGGTGACAGATGATCAAAATGCTATGCTCATGGCTCCTCCAACAATGCAGGAAGTGAAGGAGGCCGTTTTTGAGTTGAATGCAAATACTGTAGAAGGGACAGATGGATTCAATGGATGCTTCTATCAACATTTCTGGGACATCATTTCAAAGGAGGTGCATATGGCTGTTTGTCAAAGGCAGACTCATACAGGACAACATTCTTCTAGCTCAGGAACTTATTCATCATCATAATCACAATCCCAATGGGGGAAATGTTCTGCTTAAACTAGATATGTCTAAAGCTTTTGACATGCTGGACTGGAGCTTCCTTAATGTTATTCATGGTTCTCTATTCTCATTAATGGGGAAAGTCATGGTTTCTCCTGGCCTTTTTATAATTGCTGAAGAATATCTTATTAGGGGGCTCTATGCAATTATATCAAAACATATGGAAGCTGCCTATTACTCTAAAAGTAATGTGTCCATACTAGTTTTGGCTTTTGCAGATGATTGTCTCATCTTCTGTAATGGAGCTAAATCATCCATCTCCAAAATCACCACATTCTTGGACCACTACCAAGAAGTCTCTAGCTAGGTGATTAACAGAGCAAAGAGCTCCTGCATTAACCAAATAAAATGTCTGAACCTAGGGCTAAACTCATCCTCAAGCAAACAGGTTTCAAAAAAGAAAAACTCCCTTTAATATATGTGGGAGTACCTATATACAAAGGAAGGAAACCAAGTCTGTTGTTTGATAACTTACTGGATGCCCTTAAAGGGAAGATTGCTGACTGGGATCACAAAATTCTGTCCTTTGAAGGCAAAATCATCCTGCTCCAGTCTGTGCTATCCACCCTTCCTACCTATATCCTTCACATACACAAGATGCCAATCAAAGTTAAGGATAAAATTGACAAACTGTTGAACATATTTCTTTGGGGAGATGGGGTTCAATGGTGTAGCTGGAAAGCTTTATGCTTCCCATATGAAGAAGGTGGAATTAGCATGAGGGACCTGGATGTTATTTATGAGGTGGCTAGTAGAAAAGCATGGTACCGAATTAGAGAGAGGAACAATTTGTGGAGTAAATATATGACAGCCAAGTACTGCAGGCTTAGACACCCTAGTAAGGCAAAGCTTCACAAAGATCACTCTAAAACATTTAGAAATCTTACAGAGATTAGAGGCAAAGCTGAGCAAGCTATCGGTTGGATCATTGGAGAAGGAGAGGCAAAGCTGAGCAAGCTATAGCATGAGGGACCTGGATATAAATTAATTATAGGTTGGATCATTGGAGAAGGAGAGGTGGACTTCTGGGTGGACTCCTGGCTGCCTTCAGGACCAATTGATATATCTAGTCAAAGTAGAACCAAAGTTAAAGACTTCTGGGGAAAAAATGGATGGAAGTGGGAGCTTTTGGAAAAGGTGCTTTCCAAAGAGCAGCAAGCAGACATCAGACTAATCAACATCAATGAAAGGAAAGATCAAATTGTATGGAAACACTCACCTGATGGCAATTTCTCATTCAAAGGAACTTGGCAATTTCTCTATGGTCCTACTGGACGATGTTAAATATTGAGCAGTTTCAGAGTAGTTTTTGTACCCATGCTCAAAACAGGACGAACGGTACAATGGGGTCGTAAAACATCCAAACGACCTCTGATCGCGTTCGTCTTCTCAATGGTCCTACTTGCTTCTGCTAAAAAATGAGCAGTTTTTGAATACTATTTGTACCCATGCTCAAAACGGGACAAACGGTACAACGGGGGTCGTCAAACATCCAAACGACCTCCAATCGCGTTTGTTTTGCTCCCCCTAGCTTCTCTATGGTCCTACAGGATGCTATTAAAAAATGAGAAGATTCTGAATACTTTTCGTACCCATGCTTAAAATGGGGTCCTAAAATTTCCAAACGACATCCGATGGCGTTTGTTTTTGCTCCCCCGGGCTTCTCTATGGTCGTACTAGCTGCTGTTAAAAAATGAGCAGCATCTAAATAGTTTTTGTACCCATGCTCAAAACGGGATTAACGGTAAAACAGGGTCTTAAAACATCCTAACGACCTCCGATCAGGTTCGTTCTTGCTCCCTCACGCTTCTCTATGGTCCTACTGGCTGCTTTTAAAAAATCAGCAGATTCTGAATAATATTTGTACCCATGCTTAAAACGGGACTAACGGTAAAATAGGGTCGTAAAACATCCAAACGACATCCGACCACGTTCGTTCTTGCTCCCCCACACTTCTCTATGGTCCTACTGGCTGCTGTTAAAAAATGAGCAGATTCTGAATAATATTTGTACCCATGCTCAAAACAGGACGAACGGTACAATGGGGTCGTAAAACATCCAAATGACAACTGATCGCGTTCGTTCTTTCTACACGGGCTTCTCAATGGTCCTACTGGCTTCAGTTAAAAAAATGAGCAGATTCTGAATACTTTTTGTACCCATGCCCAAAACGGGACGAACGGTAAAACGGTGTCGTAAAACATCCAAACGACATCCGATCGCGTTTGTTCTTGCTCCCCCGGGCTTCTCTATGGTCGTACTGGTTGCTGTTAAAAAATGAGCAGCATCTAAGTACTTTTTGTACCCATGCTCAAAACGGGACTAACGGTACAATGGGGTCGTAAAACATCCAAACGACCTTCGACCACGTTCGTTCTTGCTCCCACACACTTCTCTATGGTCCTACTGGCTGCTGTTAAAAAATGAGCAGATTCTGAGTACTTTTTGTACCCTTGCTCAAAACAGGACGAATGGTACCATGGGGTCATAAAACATCCAAACGACCTCTTGTTCTAGCTCCCCCTTGCTTCTCAATGGTCCTACTGGCTTCTGTTAAAAAAATGAGCTGTTTCTGAATACTATTTGTACCCATGCTCAAAACGGGACAAACGGTACAACGGGGGTCGTCAAACATCCAAACGACCTCCGATCGCGTTTGTTTTGCTCCCCCTGGCTTCTCTAAGGTCCTACAGGATGCTATTAAAAAATGAGCAGATTCTGAATACTTTTTGTACCCATCCTTAAAACGGGACGAACGGTAAAATAGGGTCGTAAAACTTCCTAACAACATCCGATCGCGTTTGTTTTTGCTCCCTCACGCTTCTCTATGGTCATACTGGCTGCTGTTAGAAAATGAGCAGATTCTGAATACCTTTTGTACCGATGCTTAAAACGGGATGAACAGTACAACGGGGTCGTCAAACACGACCTCTGATCGGGTTTGTTCTTGCTCCCTCTGGCTTCTCTATGGTTTTAATGGTTGCTATTAAAAAATGAGCAGATTCTGAATGCATTTTCTACCCATGCTTAAAAGGGGACGAACTGTAAAATGGGGTCGTAAAACTTCCAAACAACATCCGATCGCGTTTGTTCTTGCTCCCCCGGGCTTCTCTATGGTCGTACTGGTTGCTGTTAAAAAATGAGCAGCATTTAAATACGTTTTGTACCCATGCTCAAAACGGGACTAACGGTACAATGGGGTCGTAAAACATCCAAACCACCTCCGACCACGTTCGTTCTTGCTCCCCCACACTTCTCTATGGTCGTACTGGCTGCTGTTAGAAAATGAGCAGATTTTGAATAATATCTGTACCCATGCTCAAAACGGGACTAACGGTAAAACGGGGTCGTAAAACATCCAAACGACCTCCAATCGTGTTCGTTTTTGCTCTCCCAAGATTCTGAGTACTTTCTGTACCCATGCTCAAAACAGGAGGAACGGTACAATGGGGTCGTAAAACATCCAAACGACTTCTGATCGCGTTCATTCTTGCTCCCCCAGGCTTCTCAATGGTCCTACTGGCTTTTGTTAAAAAAATGAGCGGTTTCTAAATACTATTTGTACCCATGCTCAAAACGGGGTCGTAAAACATCCAACCGACCTCCGATCGTGTTCGTTTTTGTACCCATGCCCAAAACACACGAACCTTAAAACGGGGTCGTAAAACATCCAAACGACCTCTGATCGGGTTTATTCTTGCTCCCCCTGGCTTCTCTATGGTCCTAATCGATGCTATTAAAAAATGAGCAGATTCCGAATACATTTTCTACCCATGCTTAAAATGGGACGAACGGTAAAACAGGGTCGTAAAACATCCAAACCACATCCGATCGCGTTTGTTCTTGCTCCCCCGGGCTTCTCTATGGTCGTACTGGTTGCTGTTAAAAAATGAGCAGCATCTAAGTACTTTTTGTAACCATGCTCAAAACGGGACTAACGGTACAATGGGGTCGTAAAACATCGAAACGACCTCCGACCACTATCGTTCTGGCTCCCCCACACTTCTTTATGGTCCTACTGGCTGCTGTTAAAAAATGAGCATATTCTGAGTACTTTTTGTACCCATGCTCAAAACAGGACGAACGGTACAATGGGGTCGTAAAACATCCAAACGACCTCTGATCGCGTTTGTTCTTGCTCCCCCGGGCTTCTCAATGGTCCTACTGGCTTCTGTTAAAAAAATGAGCAGTTTCTTAATACTTTTTGTACCCTTGCTCAAAACGGGACTATCGACAAAACTGGTTGCTGTTAAAAAATAAGCAGCATCTAAATAGTTTTTGTACCCATGCTCAAAACGGGACTAACGGTAAAACGGGGTCGTAAAACATCCAAACGACATCCGATCGCGTTTGTTCTTGCTCCCCCGGGCTTCTCTATGGTCGTACTGGTTGCTATTAAAAAATGAGCAGCATTTAAATACTTTTTCTACCCATGCTCAAAACGGGACTAACGGTACAATGGGGTCGTAAAACATCCAAACGACCTCCGACCACGTTCGTTCTTGCTCCCCCACACTTCTCTACGGTCCTACTGGCTGCTGTTAGAAAATGAGCAGATTTTGAATAATATTTGTACCCATGCTCAAAACGGGACTAACGGTAAAACGGGGTCGTAAAACATCCAAACGACCTCCGATCGTGTTCGTTTTTGCTCTCCCATGATTCTGACTACTTTCTGTACCCATGCTCAAAACAGGACGAACGGTACAATGGGGTCGTAAAACATCCAAACGACCTCTGATCGCGTTCATTCTTGCTCCCCCAGGCTTCTCAATGGTCCTACTGGCTTCTGTTAAAAAAATGAGCAGTTTCTAAATACTATTTGTACCCATGCTCAAAACGGGACGCACGGGGTCGTGAAATTTCCAACCAACAAACGATCGCGTTTGTTTTTGCTCTCCGGGCTTCTCTAAGGTCGTACTGGCTGCTGTTAGAAAATGAGCAGCATCTAAGTAGTTTTTGTACCCATGCTCAAAACGAGACTAACGGTACAATGGGGTCGTAAAATATCCAAACGACCTCCGACCACTATCGTTCCTGCTCCCCCACACTTCTCTATGGTCCTACTGGCTGCTGTTAAAAATGAGCATATTCTGAATACTTTTTGTACCCATGGTCAAAACAGGACGAACGGTACAATGGGTTCGTAAAACATCCAAACGACCTCTGATCGCGTTTGTTCTTGCTCCCCCGGGCTTCTCAATGGTCCTACTGGCTTCTGTTAAAAAAATGAGCAGTTTCTGATTACTACTTGTACCCATGCTCAAAATGGTACAAACCGGTACAACGGGGTCGTCAAACATCCAAATGACCTCCGATCGCGTTTGTTTTGCTCCCCCTGGCTTCTCTATGGTCCTACAGGATGCTATTAAAATATGAGCAGATTCTGAATACTTTTTGTACCCATCCTTAAAACGGGACGAACGGTAAAATGGGTCGTAAAACTTCCAAACAACATCTGATCGCATTTGTTTTTGCTCCCCCGGGCTTCTCTATGGTTGTACTGGCTGTTGTAAAAAAAAATGAGTAGCATCCTAATAGTTTTTTGTACCCATGCTCAAAACGGGACTAACGACAAAACAGGGTCGTAAAACATCCAAACGACCTCCGATCACGTTCGTTCTTGCTCCATCACGCTTCTCTATGGTCATACTGGTTGCTGTTAGAAAATGAGCAGATTCTGAACACTTTTTGTACCCATACCCACAACGGGACGAACGGTAAACGGGGTCGTAAAACATCCAAACGACCTCTGATCGTGTTAGTTCTTGCTCCCCCTGGGCTTCTCTATTGTCCTAATGGATGCTATTAAAAAATGAGCAGATTCCCTGAATACATTTTGCACCCATGCTTAAAACGGGACGAACGGTAAAACGGGGTCGTAAAACATCCAACGACATCCGATCGCGTTTGTTATTGCCCTCCCCAGGCTTCTCTATGGTCGTACTGGTTGCTGTTAAAAAATGAGCAGCATCTACGTACTTTTTGTACCAGGCTCAAAACGGGACTAACGGTACAATGGGGTCGTAAAACATCCAAACGACCTCGACCACGTTCGTGCTTGCTCCCCCACACTTCTCTATGGTCCTACTGGCTGCTGTTAAAAAATTAGAAGATTCTGAGTACTTTTTGTACCCATGGTCAAAAACAGGACGAACGGTACAATGGGGTCGTAAAAACATCCAAACGACCTCTGATCGCGTTTGTTCTTGCTCTCCCCGGGGCTTCTCAATGTCCTATGGCTTCTGTGAAAAAAATGAGCAGTTTTTCTGATTACTACTTGTACCCATGCTAAAACGGGACAAACGGTACAACGGGGTCGTCAAACATCAAATGACCTCCGATCGCGTTTGTTTTGCTCCCCCTGGCTTCTCTATGGTCCTACTGGATGCTATTAAAATATGAGCAGATTATGAATACTTTTTGTACCCATCCAAAACGGGACGAACGGTAGTAAAATTCCAAAAACATCCGATCGCATTTGTTTTTGCTCCCCCCGGGCTTTCTCTATGGTCGTACTGGCTGCTGTCTAAAAATGAGCAGCATCCTAATAGTTTTTGTACCATTCTCAAAAACGGACTAACGACAAAACAGGGTCGTAAAACATCCAAACACCTCCGATCACGTTCGTTCTTGCTCCCTCACGCTTCTCTTGGTCATATTGGCTGCTGTTACAAAAATTAGCAGATTCAGAATACTTTTTGTACCCATGCCCACAACGGGACGAACGGTAAAACGGGGTCGTAAACATCCAAACGACCTCTGATCGTATTTGTTCTGCTCCCCTGGCTTCTCTATTGTCCTAATGGGGTCGTAAAACATCCACACGACCTCCGACCACGTTCGTTCTTGCTCCCCACACTTCTCTATGATCCTACTGGCTGCTGTTAAAAAATGAGCAGATTCTGAGTACTTTTTGTACCCATGCTCAAAACAGGATGAACGGTACAATGGGTCGTAAAACATCCAACGACATCCGATCGCGTTTGTTCTTGCTCCCCCGGGCTTCTCTATGGTCGTACTGGTTGCTGTTAAAATATGAGCAGCATCTAAGTCCTTTTTGTACCCATGCTCAAAACGGGACTAACGGTACAATGGGTCGTAAAACATCCCACGACCTCCGACCACGTTCGTTCTTGCTCCCCACCTTCTATGATCCTACTGGCTGTTGTTAAAAAATGAGCAGATTCTGAGTACTTTTGTACCCATGCTCAAAACAGGATGAACGGTACAATGGGGTCGTAAAACATCCAAACGACCTCTGATCGTATTTGTTCTTGCTCCCCTGGCTTCTCTATGTCCTAATGGGGTCGTAAAACATCCACACGACCTCCGACCACGTTCGTTCTTGCTCCCCACACCTTCTCTATGATCCTACTGGCTGTGTTAAAAAAGAGCAGATTCTGAGTACTTTTTGTACCCATGCTCAAAACAGGATGAACGGTACATGGGGTCGTAAAACATCCAAACGACATCCGATCGCGTTTGTTCTTTGCTCCCCCGGGCTTCTCTATGGTCGTACTGGTTGCTGTTAAAATATGAGCCAGCATCTAAGTCCTTTTTGTACCCATGCTCAAAACGGGACTAACGGTACAATGGGGTCGTAAAACATCCAAACGACCTCGACCACGTCGTGCTTGCTCCCCACACTTCTCTATTGGTCCTACTCTGCTGCTGTTAAAAAATGAGCAGATTCTGAGTACTTTTTATACCCATGGTCAAAACAGGACGAACGGTACAATGGGTTCGTAAAACATCCAAACGACCTCTGATCGCGTTTGTTTTTGCTCCCCGGGCTTCTCAATGGTCCTATGGCTTTTTGTTAAAAAAATGAGCAGTTTCGTTTACTACTTGTACCATGCTCAAACCGGTACAAAACGGGTACAAACGGGGTCGTCAAACATCCAAATGACCTCCGATCGCGTTTGCTCCCCCTGGCTTCTCTATGGTCCTACAGGATGCTATTAAAATATGAGCAGATTCTGAATACTTTTGTACCCATCCTTAAAACCGGACGAACGGTAAAATGGGGTTGTACACTTCCAAACAACATCCGATCGCATTTGTTTTTGCGCCCCCCGGGCTTCTCTATGGTTGTACTGGCTGTTGTAAAAAAAAATGAGCAGCATCCTAATAGTTTTTGTACCCATGCTCAAAACGGGACTAACGACAAAACAGGGTCGTAAAACATCAAACGACCTCCGATCACGTTCGTTCTTGCTCCCTCACGCTTCTCTATGGTCATACTGGCTGCTGTTAGAAATGAGCAGATTCTGAATACTTTTTGTACCCATGCCCACAACGGGACGAACGTAAAACGGGGGTCGTAAAACATCCAAACTAACCTCTGATCGTATTTGTTCTTGCTCCCCCTGGCTTCTCTATGTCCTATGGATGCTATTAAAAAATGAGCAGATTCTGAATACATTTTGCACCCATGCTTAAAACGGGACGAACGGTAAAACGGGGTCGTAAAACATCCAACGACATCCGATCGCGTTTGTTCTTGCCTTCCCGGCCTTCTCTATGGTCGTACTTGGTTGCTGTTAAAAAATGAGCAGCATCTAAGTTTTTGTACCCATGCTCAAAACGGGACTAACGGTACAATGGGGTCGTAAAACATCCAACGACCTTCGACCACGTTCGTGCTTGCTCCCCCACACTTCTCTATGGTCCTACTGGCTGCTGTTAAAAATGAGCAGATTCTGAGTACTTTTTGTACCATGGTCAAAACAGGACGAACGGTACAATGGGTCGTAAAACATCCAAACGACCTCTGATCGCGTTTGTTCTTGCTCCCCCGGGCTTCTCAATGGTCCTACTGGCTTCTCTTAAAAAAATGAGCAGTTTCTGATTACTACTTGTACCCATGCTAAAAACGGGACAAACGGTACAACGGGGTCGTCAAACATCCAAATGACCTCCGATCGCGTTTTGTTTTGCTCCCCTGGCTTCTCTATGGTCCTACAGGATGCATTAAAATATGAGCAGATTCTGATACTTTTTGTAGCCCATCCTTAAAACGGGACGAACGGTAGTAAAACTTCCAAACAACATCCGATCGCATTTGTTTTTG